>OVBA01006429.1:0-17017 GCA_900406435.1 Lepidium aucheri
TCCTTAGCTTCTTGATCCAATGTGTGTTTGCTGTCCATGATCACATCACCAGCAGTTACCGATCGTTCCTCGAGGATGAAAAATTTTTGTGCACGATCTGCAGCCCGATTGGAAGTATGAGATCGATCAGTCCGACGGACCATACGACATTATGAATGACCTGTAGACCGACCCAAGCTCAATCTGGCCAGATCGATCGATCTCAAAATGGATCGGTCGATCCACATACAAGGTTTATCAAATTTCTCACAAATTATCTTTTTTCTAATTTTTTTTTATAAGTCCTGTTTCCTTCAGGCTTATTCTCACATTGGGATGAAGTGAAGTAAGTGTGGGGAAGGACACTTGCTGTGAGTAACGCTATTTTTCTTTCTTTTGTTCATATTCTAGACATTTTTTATGTTTTTCTTGAGTCTTTTTGAGCTAAAATACAGGTTGTAGGAACTATGGTTTTTGAGGTTTATTGCATTGTCAAGAACTAAGTACCATTGAATTGAGCCTGACATGGATCGATTCACTGTTGGAAAACTCGGAGACTACGCAACTTCTCAGCATTACCCATATCTTCTTGGGTATTCAAAGAATCTAATGATGGCTTCACACCTAACATGACTTAATCCTCTTGTCAAGGGAGTTGGTATGCATCGGATCGGGTTCCCTTTTAAGTAAAAATGGTGGATTTGCCATTGTGAGTATAGTTTCCCTCTTTGTATCATTTCAAGCATTATTCTATTAAGGTTGTAGGCACAGTTAGTAGGCTGAGGGAAAAAGTACTTCAGTGACGCTGCTATTTGCTTAAGTAATATTCATAAGCTGAAGAAAAACTCCAATGATGTTACCAATATTGGCAGGTTAAGGTTAATTCCAATAACGCTAGCTTGAGCATTGTTAGTAAATTGAGAAGAACTCCAAAATGACACTACTCTTCCTTACTTCGAGTTGCTTAAAAACCAACCAAATGAAAGTTTGAGTTAGTTTGTAATGAAAATGGGATGATACGAAAGGAACCATACAGAAGGTAGTTTTCAAGCTCAAAGAGAAAATCATGTGTCCTTTGATCGAGATCCCCTTGATAAGACTGTAATAAGATATCTTAGGAAATTGGTATGGTGCATTCGGATTATTCATTTGGATGGTGGAGTTTGATTGGGATAGTTGCTAATTCTTGGAGAAGTACAAGGTGGTCTCGGTTCCATCAAATAAGTTTCATTTGGTTTACTAAATGAATTAATTTATGGTATTTTAATGACGAATGAGTTCCTCTGGTTACACTTTTTCAGTCTTTGGTTTATTTGCTTGAGGAAAAGAAATAAGCTAAGTCTGGGGAAATTGATGTATCTCATTTTTATCGGTTTTTAGCTCACCTTTCTACATATTTTAAGGGTCTTTGTTAGTGTTTTAGACTCCTGTCAGGTACAAAATAATTTGAATTCAGATTATGCACTCAAGAAATGGATTGGAGCATCTTGGAGCAATTTTGGGTGATTTTACAAGAGATCAAGATCGATCAATCTGCACTTGGATCGAAAGATTACCTCAACATCAGAATATGTGCTCGACCTGAAGATTGACCTTTCATCTTAGGATCAACTATTTTAGCCCTTCTAAAGAAATACGCTCGACCTGACAAGCGAGTAGTTGATGTTTGGATTGATCGTTCTCAAGTGGATCGATCGGTCCACATATGGATCGATCAATCCTCGAGCTTGCGAAAGAACAACTGATTTTTCCTTATTTTGTACAAGTTGTGTTTTAGACATATATGAGGTTTTTGATTAGTTTTTAAGAGAACGATTTTGGGAGACTGTTTTCCTTCTACTCTTGAATTTTGGAGAGAGGATTTCATCTTTGAAAAAGAATACTAAACCCTATTTTTATGTTTTACAATTTAATCATGCTTTTTTCATGTCTATTATTTTGTTCCTTTCAATCATGTATGAGTAATTTTCTAATCAGGTTTAGAATTTTTTAGGGATTAGGGAAACAATGAATTAGGGATAGATAGGGTTCAATCTTGATGTGTTCTCCGTTTATTGTTGATCTTAATTCTTAGGCTAGATTAGCTAACAAGTTTTTTATCCTAAGTTGTTTAACTCTCCAAAGGCTTGTTAAATGTTTGAACTAGCACAAATGAGCAATTATTCCTTAACCAGCAGAAGCTGATGTTAAGACTGATTGTGGACTAATCAGACCTAATCGATAATACGTAATGTTTGTTCTTTTGTGTGGTGACAACAAGCAATTAAAATCAACAAATGCAAACAAACTATCAGTGGAGCATTTGAGGTTTGAACCCACGAGAATCTAGAATCAACTCAATAGGACTTACAAGACTTAAAACTAAGCTAAAGAAATCAAAGTTGGCAATCAGAAATTACAATTACCAAGAAAGACCAAACCAAACACAAATAAACATAAGCAAAACCAAATCAACTTAAAATGAAAGCAAGCAAACAAGATAATGATCAAGCAAATAACAATGATAAATAGGCCAATGGTATTACACAAGACAATGATCTAAGATAGGTTAATTAACCAATGATGCAACAAGGTAAAATAATGAGGAGCCTATAACATGAATCACTATGCCAAATCAACCCATTTTCATGTCATTGATATCTATGTTAATCAAGAGAATGTGTTAAACTCTCATTTGCAAACCAATCAACCAACAAGCATTAAAATCAAGTTCATTAATTTCACTAGTCCTCTAGACATCATCCCTCAAAGGCCTAGGAGAAAAAACTCTAAAATAGTTCATTCGAGAATTTTATCGAACACCTCTAGGGCGATGATTTTCCTAACATCTATTTTCAAGTGATCAAGTTGAATCTAGCAGAAAGAGCACCTAAGTAGAAGGAATATAACAACCTAAGCATTAATTATCAACTACCCAAACCTAAATCTACCTAACCTTCAACCATCCTAATGACTACTCACACATGGTGCAAAAAGAAAACAAAGCAAATGATAAAAGCATAAACATAATGAGATAATAAGAGATTAGGGAAAAGAGATTCTCAATAATTTTCCAGAAAGATGATCCAAAAGTCTCCAATCTTTCTCTCAAGCTCTCTCAATGTATTCTTAACAAAAAGTTAGGAAAACTTTGGAAAATTAAAGTGTTAATCGAAAATAAAGGTGGCTTAAGCTTAGCCTCAAATTCTGATTGGATTATAGTTTTTATACCCTAAAATTAGGGTTTTACAACCAAATGATAAGTGGTTCGGGTCGGTTTGAGATAAATTATATTGGACCAAAAATCTTGGTAAAGTCTGGTCTAGTCGAGGTGGTGGCATTGACCTCAAGGTCGAGTAAGCGTCGTCCGAGGGAGAAGAATCGCATGCTGGTACCGTTGGATGTGTGCGGATTTGGCGTATGGTTGATGGGTGGATTATAGAAGCTCGCATGCAGATCAGGCTTCATCGGCCATCTCTGATCGGGTCAT
Organism: Lepidium aucheri; assembly: GCA_900406435.1. Classification (NCBI taxonomy): domain Eukaryota; kingdom Viridiplantae; phylum Streptophyta; class Magnoliopsida; order Brassicales; family Brassicaceae; genus Lepidium; species Lepidium aucheri. The sequence continues at coordinate 3,449 of OVBA01006429.1, forward strand.
TGGTTGATGGTGCATGTTCCAAACTGTTCTGAAGCCATCGATCCAAATTCAGCCTGCCCAAGTCAGACTGGTGGTCGAGGAAGGTGCATTCTGCGAGCTGTCTCGCGTGTGATCCAGACCGATCATGGACCAACGACCGAGTGGTTGATGGTTGAAACGCCTGCAAACTCCATCATGGATCAGTACGACGGCCTCCAAGAGTCCACCAAATGGTCGAGGCCGGACGTCCTAAGCCTTCTCCTTGTGCATTCTCCTCCATTCTTCTCGCTGGGTCACATGTATTGACCCCTTGTTCGAGGATGCATCGCTAGTGTGTTAACTCATTAATTCATCGACCATGAGGGGTCGATAAAACGGTTGATCCACAACCAAACTCCTTCTTTCTTCACTTTTCTCGTCTAATTCCAGTCCAAATGCTTGACCACTTCATTCAGTGATCTCCAATCCTCCATGTTTAGCTCTGATTCACCTAAAAATGATTCAAATATAACCAAATATGCAAATACAAGACCTAAGAACTCTAATGCATGAATTTTACACAATATTATCTAGAATGAGTCTAAGTGCAACTTAAATGAATGATAATTATGCAAAATAATATTGTAAAGTAGCATAATATTTACATATATAACCTCCCTGGACTTACTTTTTGCTTTTCCTCAAGCAAACAATGCAAGACTGAAGAAGACGTCTGAAACACAACAAAGGGAATGTCTTACCTAAAACAAACAACTCATCCAACAAAGACCGTAATCTAACCGAGAACCTTTCTCCTAGAAAGACCACAATATACTCATATCGCTTAGTATCCATTCCAAAATGTCCAATACCCAAAACCAATTTCTACGCCCTTGAATTGATTTCTTACTTCTAAAAGTGAGGGATTCCTCAAGGACTTGAGATCAAATAACATATGACTCAACTTCTTTGAACGTAGCAAGACTTAATTCAATAAACCATAATTATCATTTCTTATTTTGGTTCAATTTTAGCACAAGTTCATTCGATTTAGGATCCACAACCGATCAGAGGTATGATTTATATCTTTTTTGAGGATCGACAAACATGAGAGGGTTGCTTCATGTCTTACTTCCAGGTTTCTTAGTAAGACACAAAAATATACGGGTTTACGCACATTTCCTGCTTAGTTTAGTCATTATTGAATGAATTGTATTTCTAAGAAAAGTTACCTAAGTTAGTTGTCAAGCTCAGCACAAAGAAGGAAAGATTACAATGCATCTCAAGGCCCTAAGTCAGCAGTAGAATTCCAATTAAAGAAATCAATTCAAGTTATTTCAAGACATAGCGCAAGTATATGGATTCTGGGTGAATGATCTATCAATTTTCTAGAGGGGATGACTAAGGCTCAAAGAATTCATAATGGTCACGAGCCGATAACCTAACAAGTTTGTTCAAATCAAGCAAGATAATTCCCAAAACCAAATATGAAAACTATGATGCAAGCCTAAATGCTTCTAAAGACACAATCTTAGACAAAATGCAAATTCAAATGCAAGTATATGCATCTTAGACAAAATGCAAAATGCAAGACTCAAGAAAATGGAAAACAACACAACTAAAATGAGCATTAGCAACTAGGTCCTCTCCTCCAAACGTACTTCTCACCGTCTCGGTAGGAAAATAAATTCAAGAAAGAAAGACCAAAACAACTAAAAGCAAAATTCCAAAAGAGAAATAAAACTATGTACAAAAGGTTGGTGAATTAGTACCTCACTAGTGAGGGTGGTCGCTATAGGTATGGTCGACATAGATCTCCTCATTGAGCTCATCCCACCCATCGTCATTGGGCTGCCCAGCAACAACCTCGTCCTCACTATCCACTTGTTGATTTTCATTCCCCGTTTTCTCATAGCAAACATAGCCTTCAAGTGTCCTTATCTTTTGTTCCAACAATTCAAACTTCCGCTTTGCTTGCTTTCCCTTGGGTGGAACCTAAGAATGGAGTGCAATGCCTTGTCCTTTTTTGTTGTGGGAGTAAATTCAAAGCATGGAACCTCCCATGTACTCATGTTTATAATGGGCTCAAATGGCTCTCTTGGCAATGAAGTTCTAGAAGAGGAAGCGGTTTCTTTTGTAATCCCTTTACCATAGTTAAATTTTATGTTGTCTAGAGTAGTAAGGGATGTCTTCTCGAGATAAGGAAGAAGCATTGTGCAAGGTGCTTTACTCCTATTGAGATAGGAGTACATTCTCACTCCATACTTAATGACCAAAACGTGTACATTTCCGGAATCGCGACCATCCATTGGAGTGTCCTTGGATCCATTCGATAACGGTAGTAAGGAATATCAAGATACTCCTACATTGGTTTAAGCATACCACCCATCCTACAATTACAATCACCCGCATCTTTTGTCCATTGTCGTATCCTAACTACCTCACTTCCAAAGATACACCATATGTTGACATTTAACCCTTGGGGAAACTTGAACATTAGCTCCCAATTAACCATAAGAAAGGGGTACAATCCCTTATATAGCAAGCACCATTCAGCCGATTTTATAGTCCTGTTCTCGTTCCTTGCAAAAAGGGTGTTAGCTAAGAACTTAGCCACGACACGGATAGCCGGATTCCAAATCAACATATTCTTGGGTGATTCTGCCGTGGATCATGTAGCAATCAAATCCCAAAAGTCATCCACATCAGTAGGAAGATCAAAACTAACCTTGCTTCCATAGGAAAATCTGTAAACCTCACAAACTCTTTGATCGAAATGCAGTGAACATCTCCATGCAACTTGAAAGTCAAGTTTGTCGTATGCGGAGTTCGATTCTTCTTTTCCTCATATACCAATTACACAGTGGCAAAAAAATCACGATTTAGGTCAGGAAAGGTATAGCTCCAAAGTGATGCAAACTTCTCTAAACCCATATTCTTGAGCAATGTATGGACATTATCCTTTATCCCCATCTTCACAGATGTTTTGTCCAAGAGAAAGTAAGTCGGTTGTTGGCGGATTGTGATTTGATGTCCATTATCATCTGTTTCTTCTCGGGTATAGAGACCACCTAAACATTCCAGAGAATCCTTATCGTTGGGTGTCGGAACTGATAACTTCAAAGAACTTGAAGCCTCATTTGTCTCAACTTGTTTCTTGGTTGCTCTTGACCCTTTTCCCCTTGGACAATTTTCTCTCATTTTTGTAACCTTTTATACAGGTTTTTCCTTTCCTTTGGAAGACTTTGAAACCTTAGTGGATGATCTCTAGTCTTAGGAGGCAGTGTATCTACAAAATGTTCAAAATTCAAGTAAGTTCAAGAAAAATAATAAGGGAAAATTGCTAAATGATACCAAATCAATCAAAGCTCAATCAATTAAGACTATTGGTCATCATCTAAACAACTTCCCAATCCTCAAATAAGCAGTAGAATCAATAAACCACATTCATTTTCAAGAAATTATTAAGCAATAAAAAAGTCAACAAAAGTCAACATTTTCTTTGATCATGAGTTTCGAATTTAACAAATGGGCAAAAATTAATAAAATTTAGCTTTGAAGTACAATGATTCCTATCTAATGACATCCAAAAGAAGAGAATAAGACCAAATTCATCCATTTCCCCCAAAATAAATTTTTGTGTTCATCGCAATTTACTCTAAGAACCTTAGATCTTCATAAATCCTAAAATTGTTCATGAAACTTGTGAATTTATGTTCCAAACACGTAAGCCAAACAATATCTAACAATTCTAAGGCAAACAATCCATAAAAAATCTTAAGTTACCATAAATCAAACATCTGAGAATTCAAAAATTTTGAGCTTAAATGGAGATAAATGTAGAGATTCACATACCTTTGAGTTGTCTATGTTATGAAAATGTCGAGAAACTTGAGGAAAGTTCACAAGAAATCAAAAAAATGTTTAAGAAATAGATTGGATTAAGAAGATATGTGGAAAGAAGAAATTTTGAAAGAAAATGGAGAAAGAAGAGGGTGAAATCGTGAGTGAGAGAGAGTGAATAAGAAGATGTGAAAAAAATTGTGTAAAAAATTTGACTAAATATGGAGGGAAATTTTTTTTTACTTACCTTGGTTGGATCATCGACCCGACCAGATCAATCTCATGGTCGATAGTCGAGGGTCCGCATGCTTTCCGTGGGTGTGGCGTCGGGGTTGGCTTCATCAACCGGATGGTCGAACTCCTTGGTCCAGAACAGGTTTGTGCGTACCATTGACCCTGTTATGTCAACCTGATGGTCAACCTCTCTCTTTCCCGCATTGTTCGCGGTGTGTATGTCGGATCGATGCTATCGACCATTTGGTTGATCTACCTCCTTCACACAAAGTTATGGTACAAGTGTCTGTTTGATAGCGTCGACCAGATGGTCGATCCAACTTTTTCTGCAATATACTAATCGCTCCCATGGTATCGACCACTTCTTCTCGACCTCAAGCTTGACTATTGCTGAACTGCTCGCTTTCAAGCTCAGCTCTCAGCCCCTTCCCATCGACCAAATGGTCGACCAACTTGATCAAAATCTTCACTTTTTAAGCTCCAGCTCTATCTTTCACAATCTTTACTTCACTCTCTTGCCATCTAGTCAAAAACCATCAACAAAAACACACAAAAACAAAATAAAATAAAAAAGAAATTTAAAACTATGTACAAGGATACCATAGGATTGTCTTTCAAATGCTCTTGTTTTACCTCTCAAGCTTGACGTTGTCTTCCGCTTTTTATGCGAGTTTAGGATCGGAAAGCGGAATTTTCTCTGCATTACTGTCCTTAGAACTGATTAGACTAGCCTTAATTTGAGAAAATGTTAAGTCCACTTCGGTGTTCTCATCTTGAACCACTCCATCTATGGAGTCTTTGTCCCAAACTCCCCATACCTAACCATTCCACAAAAGTTGCTCAACCTTGCCTTGATAGGATATGAAAATCCATTATCCACCTTCTGAAGCACCACCCTCTTATTAACAAAATCAATATTTGCTCCAACCGTGCTCAAGAATGGCCGACCTAAGATGAAAGAACTTTCACAGTTTTGATCCATCTCTACCACATCAAAATATGTTGGTACAATAAAATTACCAATCTTGAGGTAATTCATCAACTTTCCAAACGGATATTTAGTAGAGGAGACTCAAACCAAACAGAGGAAGTGTACTCCTTCATATCAACAGCTCCTAGTTTCTTCTAAATTTCATAAGACAACACATTATTACTTGCACCCGAGTCACATAGAGAATCATCAAAAACTAAATTCCCAATGGTGCAAGGAATGACAAAAGTGCCTTGATCTCCTTCTTTAGACAAAACCGTTGGTCCTAATGGTCCTCGATCAAGCTCTCCACCATTTGCCAATAGCTTCTCAACCTATTCTCGGTTTCACTTGAGCTGGAACTGCATGTAAGTTTTCCACATTTGGCTTTGGGACGACAATCTTACTCATATTCCCTTTGAACTTGGACAAAAGACTCTTTTGAGCCTTAGTGTAGAAACAGCCCGGAAATGGAAGTGGTGCCACATAAGGAGGAGGCTCAATGGGTTTCTACTTCTTTTTTTCAACTCCTTCTGGTGGATTCGCCTTATCAATAACGGACTTCCTCAACACAAACCTTAGGGGGCTCTCCACATTGTTGCTTCCATACGAAAGGTTGTTACTCCTATAGTTTGGCTTAAATAAGCGGTTTTGATAACCCCGTTGATTTGTTTTGATTCCCCAAATAGTTTACTTCTTCATGCACTCTATCACTACCATCACAAACCAATTATTGACTTCCTTGTTGAACACCTTCAACCTCTCCAATCAAGTTCACCGGTTTTTGACTCACAAGAAAGATCTTACTCAACTTTTCAATCTTGTCATTGATCTCCTTATACATTTGGTTCCTCAAATCCGAATCCCTCATGTTCCTATCATAGTCTCCTCCATAGCAAGCTTCACTCTGAGCAAGATTCTCTATCAATTGCTCTCCTTGAACCGCAACAAAACTAGCAAAACTCCCATAACGAGTTGTATCCAAAGCTCTCCTATAATGCTCACGTGCTCCTCCATAGAAAACACCTAAGACATTGTCCTTTGAACCCCCATGACGTGAACAACTCCTTGTATACTCCTTAAGTCTCTACCAAGCTTCATAGAGATTCTCATTTCTTCCTTGCTTGAAACTATAGATGTCGTTTCTAAGCTTGGCCGTCTTTTGCTTGGGATAGAACTTTGTAACAAACTCTTTCTTCACCATATCCCAAGTGGATACAAAATCTGAGGAAATGTTTCTCTCCCATTGTGAAGCCTTGTTCCCAAGAGAAAAAGGAACCAAAATCATCTTGATGGCATCCTCGTGTACACCATGCATCTTGACTGTCCTACAAATTCTTGCAAAGCGATCTAGATGATCCAATGGGTCTTCTAAAGGCAGACAATTGTACTGTTGAAACCAAGCCATATTGATCAAGCTTGATTTAACCTCAAAGTTGTTGGCAGTTATAACCGGAGTATAAATCCCATACTTAACCTCTCTAAGATTCGGCTTATCAAAAGCCCTAATTGGCCTAGCAATTGGTTGTGCAAATTACGGTGATCAATTCTGAACACCAATCCCATTAACATCTCCTCTAGAAGGTTGCTCATCCTGCCCCCTTGGTTTGTTGTTGTCTTGGTTATCCATACCTAGGCGTATCTAGTGATCTTCTCTTTCTTTAGATGTTCTCTTGTTTGCATCTCTTCTATATGCTCTCTCAAGTGCAACTAAATCCGAACTTTCCTCAAGAACAACTCTTTGTTGATTCCTTAGCTGCATACACTTCCAAGAGAAAAAAAAGACAAACAAACACAAAGAATAAGTAACCAAAACTAAAAATAAGTCTCTAGTTTTAATTCGAATCAAAATCCTATTGACTAATTGTACTAGGTTCCCTGGCAAGGGAGAAATTGGTGTTTGTTCTTCTGTGTGGTGACAACACGCAATTAAAATCAACAAATACAAACAACTATCATTGGAGATTTTGAGGTTCGAACCAACAAGAACCTAGAATCAACTCAATATGACTTACAAGACTCAAAACTAAGCTAAAGAAATCAAAGTTGTCAATTGGAAACTACAAATACTAAGAAAGACCAAACCAAACACAAATAAACATAAGCAAAACCAAATCAACTTAAAATGAAAGCAATTGAAAGCAAGTAAACAAGATAATGATCAAGAAAATAACAATGATAAACAAGTGAATGGTCTTAGGTAGGTAAATGATCTAAGGCAGGTTAATTAACCAATGATGCAAACAATAATGAGCAGCCTAGAACATGAATCACGAAGGTAGATCAACCCACTCTCATGACATTGATCTCTATGTCAATCAAGAGAATTTGCTAAACTCTCATTTGCAAACCAATCAACTAACAAGTATTAAAATCAGGTTCATTAAGTTCACTAACCCCTAGAATTCATCTCTCGAAGGCCTAGGAGGAAAAGCTCTAAAATAGGTCATTCGAAAATTTCATCAAACACCTCCAGGGCGATGATTTCCCTAATATCTATTTTCAAGTGATCAAGTTGAATCAAGCATTAAGAGCACCTAAATAGAAGGAATCTAACAACCTAATCATCAATGATCAACTACCGAAGCCAAAATCTACCTAACCTCTAACCATCCTAATGACTACTCACACATGGTGCAAAAAACAAACAAAGCAAATGATAAAAGCATAAACATAATGAAATAATAAGAGATTAGGGAAAAGAGATTCTCAATAATCTTCAAGGAAGATAATCAAAAGTCTACAATCTTCTTCTCAAGCTCTTTCAATGTGTTCTTAACAAAAAGTTAGAAAAACCTAGGAAAATTAAAGTGTTAATCAAATAATGAAGGTGACTTAAGCTTAGCCTCAGTTTCTGATCCGATTATAGTATTTATACCCTAAGATTAGGGTTTTAAAACAAAATGATAAGTGGTTCAGGTTGGTCACGGACAAAACGGATCAGACCAAAAAGCTTGGTCAAGTCTAGTCCAGTCGAGGTGGTGGCATCGACCTCAAGGTCGAGTAAGCGTAATCCTCGGGAGAAGAATCGCGTGCTGGTACTGTTGGATGCATGCGGATCGGGCGTATGGTTGATGGGTGGATCACGGAAGCTTGATTGCGGATCGGGCTTCATCGGGCGTATCTCATTGGGCTGTTGGTCGATGGTGCACGGTCCAGACTGTTTTGAAACCATCGATCCGAAGTTGACTTGCCCAAGTCGGGCAAGTTGTCGAGGAAGATACATTCTGAGAGCTGTCTCGCGGGTGATCTGGATCAATCATGGACCATCAACCGAGTGGTCAATGGTTGGAACGCCTACGAACTCCTTCATGGATTGGTATGTCGGCCTCCAAGAGTCAACCAAATGGTCAAGGCCGCACGTTCTGAGCCTTTTCCTTGTGTGTTCCTCTCCACTCTTCTCGTAGGGTCGCATATATTGACCACTTGGTCGAGGATGCATCGTGCGCGTGTTAGCTCATCGATCCGGAAACTATGAGCAATCGATCAAACGGTTGATCCACGACCAAACTCCTTCCTTCTTCATTTTTCTTGGCCAAATCTAATCCCAATGCTTGAGTGATTCCTTCCATGATCTCTAATCCTCCAAGTTTAGCTCCAATTCACCTAAAACTGACTCAAAAATAATCAAATATGGAAATGCAAGATCTAAGGACTCTAATGCATGACTTCTACACAATATAATCTAGAATGAGTCTAAATGCAACTTAAATGAATGATAATGATACAAAATGATAGTGTAAAATAGCATAATATTTACATATATTAATACGGATTTAGATCTCTAGGACCAAATGACACTTTAGGATCACTAGATTGTTAGATATAGTAGTCGACACCACGACAGTGAGTTTGCTATACAGTTATATCTGAGTCGAGAATTGAACTTAGACTTGTCCTGAATAGTTCCCCGATTTGGATTCCTTACTTCCCGAAAGAATTCCCTAAACTTGATACTTTTATTTATTGAGTTTACATCGCTTGACTTCTGATTTTTTTAATTGCAACACCACCTTTTAATCGATTTGTCTTAGCTTAATTTTGGTTTAGGATTGATAGTGTGATTACTTGGTCCTTGTGGATTTGATCCCTAAATACTATTTTGAATTGATGTGCACTTACAGTAGGATAAGGGTTAAAACTCTATGATTTCAAGAACATAAAGTTTGAATTGAGGCAGTTGGAGACAAAGTGAGGACAGTAAAGAGAAACCACACGTGGTATGAGTTGGACCTACCAGTTGGAAATAATGTCGTAAGTAGTAGATAGGTATTCACGATTAAATATAAAAGTAAGAGAGATATAGAACAATATAAAGCAAGGCCTTTTGCAAGAGGATTCACACAAGCTTATGGAGAAGACTATCTCGACACGTTTTCACCCGTAGCCAAACTCCACATGGTAAGAGTCATTATGTCTTTGGCTACTAAACTTGACTAAGAATTATGGCATACGAATGTGAAAATTTCATCTCTTCAAGGTGAATTAATTGATGAAGTCTACATGCTGCCCTTACCCGAGCTAGAAGACATATATAGTAACTCTCGGGAAAGTGTGTTGAGACTCAAGAAAGCCATTTATTGATGAAAGTAATCTCAAAGGGCATGGTACCACAAGTTAAGCACAACCCTAAAGAGAGAAGGTTTTAGGAAATTAGAAGCGGATCACACTCTCTTTACTCTTCAAAGTCATGAAGGTATTGTTGTCATTCTCATAAATGTAGATGGTATTATTATTTCAGGAAATGACAAGGAAGGTATCGAATCCACTAAATTATTTCATAAATCTATGTTTGACATAAAAAATTTGGGGAACTAAACTATTTTCTAGGGATAATAGTGTTCTGATCAAACGATAAACTCTTTTTATCACAAAAATATACTCTTGATTTGTTGAGCGAGGAAGATCAACTAGAAGCAAAGGCAGCCAAAACACTGTTAGAAGATGCATACAAGGTTGCACGAGAGGGGGAGCTTGGGACTAAACCATGTGAGGACATTACATGATAGCATCGGATGGTTGGTAAGCTAATTTATCTTACCATAATGTAGAATAACTAATGTTTGCTGTCAGTTAGGTTTCTCAACACATGCAAGCTCTAAAGATGAAGCACTGAAACATGGATACATGGATCCTTAAATATCTAAAAGATAGCCCCGAGTCAAGGAATTTGGATACGCTGCAACGGTAGCTCGGAGATAGTGGGTGATTATGACGCATATTGGACAGGTGATAAAATGGATTGCAAGTCAGCCACTGCTATTATACCTTTATTGGAGGCAACCTTGTCACATGGAAGAGAAATAAGAAGAAGGTGGTCACATGTTTTAGTGAAAAGGCTGAGAAGTGGGCCATGTGCAAACTCATGGAAGTGCTCATTTGGATTAATGCATTGCGTAATGAGTTTGGCATTGAACAATCTACTCCAATCACTATGCATTGTGACAACTAGGCTGCCATCCACATTGTCTCTAATTTGGTATTTCAGAGATGCACCAAGCATATTAAAGTTAATTGCCATATTGTTCATGATCAAGTTGAAGACAATATCATTCTTCTATACCATATTTAAAGTTTTGACCAGTTAACTGATATTTTCAACAAGGCCACCAGGGCCAAAGTATGCGAGTTCATCTACTCTAAATTTAGACTTGTCAATCTTACGCAGCCTTGATCTTCTAATTCGTGGGAACCATACTCTTTTTCCTTTTGGTAAAGCTTTTTTCTCATGTGGTTTTTGCTTTTCTTTGGTTCCAAGGTTGACCTTCTTTCCTTATACTCAAGCTTAAGGGGAAGTATTAGTCTTCAAGAATAAGACACCAAAGAATGTTATCTGAAATTGCAAGTCTCGCCTTACTACCACTTGTTCACATACAAGGCAGTTTGTACAACACTGAGTTCCCACACAAGAGGAGAGTAATGAGGACATGGCAGATACTCTCTAAGGTCAATATGACCGTTAGAGATGATAAAAAGTTAGTTTTAACATTGTTTGGTTCCATAAGTTGACCATAGAAGAGTCACATGTGTGACTTATGCTTTTCTATTTGTACGTGATAGGTCTCTCTCTCTGTGCAAACTAATCTTTCTCTATATAAATTTGAATTCTCTATCTCTTTCTGTTCTTCCATGTGGTAAATTATATATCGTAGATTTTAAGCCCAAGTTGTTGAATGATCATATCCATTTTTTTAAAAGGAACTCATGTGGTCCATCATGAAACGGAAAGTATGACTCACTTAATGTTTCTTTTTCTATTTTTTATTTTAATAAGGCTCTTGACCCATATTACTATTATGGTTTCCTCAGCGAAATCCCTATATATTTACTTATTTGCTAATGAATAAAATCATAAAGATTAAAAAAAATCCCTTAGCAATTGTGCCACGTGAGGGGATCACAAAACTTAGTTGTCGTTGAGAATAGCTCCCATGTGATGGAAACCTTACAATGTGAACTACTTATTCTATTCTAGGTAGATAGTCCCTTAGATTACTAGATCTAAAGTTGAGCGTGCTTATCCTAGCTACTGTGCACTACAACAACTGGTATCAGAGTCATCGTTTAGGTATCTCAATCTAAGCCACTAGTCCTATGTTGGCGCTACCTATGCCATGATATCAAGGTAGCATCTGCTACCTTAAGTTTTTATCTTCAACACCTTGCCACTGTCCACTCAAGACCTTCCGTTTAGTGACCACACTATGTTTCAACTAATGGATATATTTGTATCTCCATCCTCCAAACTGATAGTCTTACACACATCTATCAGCCAACTAACACGATAGGCCACCCAGGTGCATGCCATCCTCTGTTACATGCTAAACTAGTCTTGGCGTGCATCTTAGAGATCTACTACCTATGAATCTTGCGTAGCCACCCTGCCACAAGCCACAAGTGTTGTGGTCACACCCGCTCGACGTGACAATCTTGGCACATCAACATTGCGGATGCCCAACACTATGGTTGCCCTAGCCCGTGACTCAACAATGGTTGAGCCATCGTGTTGTGCACTATCTCTGTTGCTGAGGAAACTATCTGATGAACCATCAGCCTTCAGAGCTCCAAAAAAGACGTGTGTCTGAAGCACAAACTAATGGTATAAAAGGACCCTAGCTTGGAGAAAAACTCAAAAAAATCATGTCAGTCTCTTTCTTTTATTGTTGCAGGCAGTGCTTCTATTGGAGCAAAACTATTGTGGAACAAGCGAGTCCTCAAAAGTATGGAAATAAGCACCAACATCGTTCACTATAACCTCTAGGAGATCTTTGTGTGGAGGCTAGTCTGCAAGAATTGGATCCCTCTAGATTTGACGTACGTGCACCAGCCATTTGTGAAGGCGTTATACATTCTCAATCTTCTGTGAGCAAAGCAGCATGAATGAATCTACTAGTCGAAGCCGAGGAGCATGGCCTCCCATTACACCATGTTCGAAGAATCTGGTCTTACCAAGGAACAAGAAGAAAATTGGTTCTGATAGATTTCTGCACTTGCCAATTAAGTAAAGCATGGCTAATGTCAATGTTGTGAATGGAGGGCCATAGTCAATGTCTCTCAAGTTTCTTGAGAGACTCTCACTAATGGCTAGGAATGGAAAGACTATCGACCCCCATATCCAAACTTCTTGTGGAAGAATGACTCTCTGTTCTGAACAAGTTGTGACATTCCCAGACAGGAATATGTTACATCTATACCTTATGATTTCTTAATCAAATACATGTCAATTTCTGAATGATAAGAACATAAGCGGAAACGTACCTTTTGGATCTATAGTTTATGATCTGGATTTTGGTAATGGCTCTTCCACAGCAAACCCAGAATAGCTTGATGTCTCTGGTGATGGGATGCAGAGAATGTTTTCTGTATTTTTCTGATTAGGGTTACTGTGGGGACCAAGACCTTCTATTTATATAGAATTAATTTCTAATTCGGCCCTTCATCAAATTAGAAATTACGGAATGTTACCACATAATTTTGACTCCTTTAAATAATGACCCTAACACATTAAATATACATTTGTGACCCCAAAATAATTCATACAATCTTCCACTGGGTCACATATGTATCCTGAAAATGTGATAGACTTTATGAGCTCAAAATTGTCATTATATAGTTGAGTCTAAGCAATCTCGTCCATTGACTATAACAACATAGGATCATGGCGGTCTTTGTTATAATAAAAAATAACTAAACCTTCCATGGTTACTGAAGTCAATACAGTCAAATGACATAGATCAATTACCAAAAGTGTGGCATGAAAATCACATGAAATTTACTTAGTACATATCGATTTTCAACTGGTCTCACCTTATTAAGATCCTTTAACTTTATTGTTCAAAAGAGTAAACTGAATACTTTTATTTCTGATCAGAAAATGAAATGTGCATAAACACAACTAAAACATAAAACCCAAAACCAAATGAAAAACTCCCACTAAACCGAATGATCATCAAACATTGTAACACCCATTCGAGCAGTATGCTCATGAAAGAGCTTTGGTGGAATACCTTTCATAAGAGGATATGCTATCATGGAGTTTGTCCCTAAGTGTTCTATGGAAATCT
>OVBA01006430.1:0-17013 GCA_900406435.1 Lepidium aucheri
GCACTTGCTTGAGGCAAAGCAAGATCTAAGTTTGGGGGAGCTGATGAGTGTAATTTTTAACGGTATTAGAGCCCTATTTTAGGTTGTTTGGCATCCGATTAGATAGGTTTTCCATGCATTCTGGTCCATTTAGGTTAGTTTTGCACTTTTTGCATTTGCATTTGGAGTTTTGGAGTTTTTCTAGNAGCTATTGGAACCAGCTACTAAGGAAAAGGAGTTGCTCACACTTGGATCGCTGCCTCGCGGTTCGCATGGTGAGGATTGCTCGGATCGCAAACAGAAGGAAACCTCAGTCGCCAGCCTCAAACTATCTACCGCGAGGGAAAACCAATTTATGACACTCGAACCATTCCACTCGGCCTCAGCCTGTGAGGACAGAGTAAAAACACCTCCTCGGTGTCCAACCTCGCCAAGGAACACCGAGGAGAAAATTTCTAGTTGACCGACTTAGGTCGGTTTGACCATTAGGGTTATGCAAATAACCCTATAAAAACCCTTTAATCATCATTTTATAGAAGTATCTGATGGTTTAGAAAAGAAAACTCTCTCTAATTTTCGTTGTTGCTTTCTTTAAGATTTTTTAAGGTACTTTGTTGAATCATTTTGGAAGTTTAATGCATTAAGTTTATTTGATCTTCATCTTTACTTGGTGTTGTTTATTTTCTTATTGCTGTTTATGTTTATGGTGATGAAATATCCTCTGATCCTCCACTATCAAATCATGAGAAGTGAGTAGATCCTTGTGGATCTCGAGGATAGGGAGATCGGAGGTGAAATCTCTGATCGACTCGTCTAGCCAACATGAAATAGATCCGATCTCTTCTCATACGACCAAGCTTAAGGCCAATCTCTCTCTGATCAAGAGAGATCTGATTTGGGCCAAAACCCAAAGCTAGCGCTAAGGGAATCGGAGACCAAGTGTCATATGAGAGATAGTATTGATCCACCGAGGGGAGATCTAGTATGTGGATTGATTCATTAGATGTATTGGGCTGGACTTTAGGCTTTTGATCCGGCATGATCACGGCTACTGTCGTAATGGATCAGCCGGATCGAAAAGGGATCCTCACCTTGAAAATGGGTGGATCTAGCTTGTCTCGGTCTAGAGACCGCCGTATATAGCTTGGCAAGGTTGGATCCGTGAGTTTATCGCCGATCAATCACCTCCTATCCTCTAGATTCATGTTTATTATCCTAGATTTATCCATTGTCATTATCTTGCTCTGTTTTATGATCAATTCTCTGCTTTTGAATGTTTTGTTCTGTTTTTATTTTGTCTCGTACTGTATTTTGTCCTTTGTGCTAGTTTGAGAGCTTGTTAGGAATATGACCTATCTTTGTCACAGATCGATAGGTTATCTGAACTAGAATCTAGTATTAGATAAGTTGTTTACATACATTCACTGAGTATTGGTTCGACATCCACCTACTTACCACTACCCTACAATGATTTGATTTCATAGACCAAAAATCTTGTTATCAGGTTCCTAAGTAGACCTTGTGCTTCTTGTATTGAATGTTTTAATTGTTGAGTCTTGTTATTAGGGTTGGTAGATCTATACATCCTACAGTGAAGGTGTGCTTAATGCTAGGTTTAGTTTGCTCAACTAGTAACTTTGATGGAAGGAATTTATCGCCCGAGAGGTGTTCAATGAAATGATGGAAATAACTTTTTTGTGGGTTTTCTTTCCCTAGTCAGCGAGAGCTGAGTGTTAGGGTGGTATTAGTGAACTATGTTTTAATTCTTGTCAAGCCTTAGGTCGACAAACGAGAGTTTAGTTCTCATCGTTTGCAAAGGGGTTAATGCCACGAGAGTGGATCAGCCTATATTAAATGAGTTTCTTGTCCT
This sequence comes from Lepidium aucheri, assembly GCA_900406435.1. Lineage (NCBI taxonomy): Eukaryota > Viridiplantae > Streptophyta > Magnoliopsida > Brassicales > Brassicaceae > Lepidium > Lepidium aucheri. The sequence goes on from OVBA01006430.1 coordinate 1,850, forward strand.
AGGATGGTGCTTATGTGAAATCCATAGACTTGTTTCCATCATTTTTTATTCCCTTGATCAATTGCCTTCCCTAAAACATATTGTTGGTTTGTGCTTTATCCTTGTTTAGTTTGTTTGTTATTTGTTTGTTTGAGTTTAGCTTTAGTTTTAACCACCTAGTTATCTTCTTTAGCTTGAATCAATTTTTTCAATCATACCGCGTTAATTCAAAGCTCTATGTGAATTTGAACCGCAAGTTGTACAATTACATGATTTGTTGCATTGTATTGTTATGATAACATAAAAAGCAAACATCACAAGGTGCATGGTTCCTCGCCAAGCACATTCTCTCGACGGATCAACTTCTCATACATGGTGTTTTGAGACACTAGTTCATATTAGGTCTGCAGGCACCGAATAGACAAGAGAGGGTTGTTGTATGAGTACCTTTTCTAAGTTGGTGTGGCGATGGAAAGTAGATCAAGCGGTAGTAGTTGGTCAACGTGGCTTTAATACTACTTTTGGTGCAGCATCAAACGAACAAGAGCTTCTCACGGGAGGGTCTAGATCTCAAGAATAGATCTACGTGGTTGGCAGCAGATGGTGTGAGGTTCACAAAGGGTTCCTTGTGGCTAGGATGTAATTCTATGGTGAGGTTTGGGATATGAATGGCCAACCAAGGTGAATTAGATTCAACCTACGGAATGTCTTCCGATCTAAAGAACTCGAAGTTCACGCATGTCAGGATTCTAGATGTGGGAGGTGTGAGACTTCTACGATGGCTAGGGTTGGCGGGTTCTCCCTCATTGTTTAGAGAATTCTCTCCGATTATTATAAACATGCTCTAAAAATAATAGAGATGGATTACATATTTGGGGGGAATTCCATGAGGAAACCCTTAAAACATAATTCGCCATGAGCGTACTAGTCTAATCCCTAACTGTTAGTGAAACAAAAGGGTATGAACTAATGGGCTTATCAATTCTTTGATGTTCTATGAAAGTCTTTGATTCATCTCCCAAGTGGATCCTATGCATGCACAAAGATTGAGAAATTCCCTCATATCTTCTAATGAATAAACAATGGTTTTCCTAATTTTTTTCAATTCCTTCAAAAGCATGGAGTTTTCCATCATCACTCAACTTATCATCTAAGATTTCCAAGTCAGTAGAGCTTTCTCCAAGAAATACGTAGCTTAGCCCTTCCAGGAGTGGCTTTAGTTTCATTTTTGGTACCTTGAGTTCAGTCCAAGGCCCATCATCATGCCTTGTACTTGTCTCCCCTTTGGGCTCTCTATTTTCATCCGAGCTTGTTCCCAACTCCAAAATCTGACCTCCACCCTTAATTTCCTCTCTAGAGTCAAACACGTTCTCAAATCCAATAATTTCCAGACACTATAATCCATGCCCTCATTTTTCAACGCTGAGAGCCACATGGAGAGGGTCATCAATTGTCCACTCTACGGTCATTTCATCCACCAAGAGATCCAATGTTCCAATGAGAAAACATTGGGTTTCAAGGTTAGAGTAATCCATGATCTGCTTGATGTCAAAGTTTAACACCGAGTCGCCTAGTTGAAGTCCAATTCTTCCTCTTCTCACATTAATAAATGCTCTGGCCATGGCTAAAAATGGTCGCCCAAGAATGTTCCAGGTCGACAGGTTCCTCATCCATCTCAAAAACCACAAGCTCGGTTGGCACATTAAAGTCTCCAACCTTCAAAGGAATATCCTCAATAATTCATGCCTGTATTCAAAATGATTGGTCCGCTTAAACCAATAATTCCAAAAATTTCAAGACTTCTTAGCCCCTATTCTCCTTGCTACCGCGAGTGCCATAAGGTTCACGTTTTAACCCAAATCAGATAAGCTCTTTCAAAACTTTAGGCTTCCAATTGAAGAAGGTAGAGTGAAGCTTCTCGGATCTTCCAACTTTGTAGGAATTGTCTTTGTGATGACACAACTACACTCATGACTAAACATTACCGTACCCTTTTCCATCCTCCTCTTGTTGGTGAGCATATTGTTGCAGCGTGGCACCAGGGTTAACCACGGAAGATAAGAGGCGCACCTTCTAAGGTTTTGTGGGGCTCATCTATTAGCTTTATTGAGTCAAGTTTAATAAGGCGCATTAATATGGTCCATTTGTTTTGATTAAAAGTTGTTTACTAAGACTCATTAACATGGTTCATTTAGTTCTTCTTACTTAGGGATAAGTCTAGTAGGCCCGTGGCTCATTAGGTAGGATTTCGCTTAGGAGACTTCTATCAATGTTGTAATCCCTACAACTTTTGTTTCTCGGTAGTTTTATAAATTAGAAAGAAATGAGAGACTTCTCTCACCAACCCTAGCCATGTGAATCTCTAGTTTTGTACTAACTGCCTTGTCCATTGATTCTCACGTAATTTGTGTAGCAGATTCTTGGCTCCCTAGTCTTTCTGATCCGTGAGCTTAGCATGGTCCTTAACAAACGAGCATGTTTGATAGGTTGAGCTATTCTATCCCCCAACCCTCACATTCTTCCCTTCCTCAAAACCGTCTTCAACCACGTCCTCCTCTTCCCCAAAATTATCCTCAAACCCGTCCTCCTTCTCCTCTCATCCATGCCCATTATGATCGATGCGCGTTGCATAAGGTGGTATTGAAACTGCGTCGACCAACATCTACACTTTGTTAGGTCATGAACGCTCACCACCGTGGTAACATCACTCCACCATCACGTCCTCCCCACCTTCCAACCACCATCGGTCCTTCCTTGACCGCCACGCATCCTCCCATCGCTTAATTTTCATAGTAGATATCTCAAATCTCTACTACTATCCGAGCTCTGGCAGATCTAATGTGTCAAGCTCCGCTTGATCCCGTGAGCTATGCGTCGCACATTACCAATCCCGACAATCCCATTATCGCTGAAGCTACCTCCCTTGGACACAACACACCCGAGAAAATATTCTGATACACACCCGTCGTTGATTTCTTTTGTCAATAAACATCCCAGATCTATTGGGATTGATGGAGAATTGCTAGAGGCAAGGATTCCTCCTTCACTTGCTGCCTATGGATTCCACAAGAAGAATCTTGTGGAGGATAAATGGGTTATAAAAAGTAAAGGTAAACACAATAACCCTACAGAATTTCTTAATCAGGAAGATGTTGGCTCAGATTTATCTAACACTACAGCCCGTGAGGATTTGTTCACCACCAAATATGCTGCACGAGTTGCACTAAGCCTTGATAAGACAAGGCTTTCTTTTGCTCAAAACGGTGAAGTCCCTCAGCTATGAAGAAACATCCACCTTATGACGACACAGCCAGGATGGAGAAAAAATTGATTAGGGTCTAACTCATGTCAAAACTCGCGAAGCCTCAACCCTAAAACGCCCCACCATTAGCGCTAAAATAGTTAGAGGAACCAATCGAGTACCATCAGCTGTGAGACTTAATATGGGCGACACTCATGTCATCAAAAGCTCGGACTATATGAGTTTAGGCCAAAAGGAGTATTTATTTGATGGAAGAACAAGAAAGGCATGTGGTCATTTCGCCTGTGTAGTATTTGAGGTCGAACTTGTATAAGACAAACATGCCAACAATAGGGAGGGTACACACAAGGACTAAACCTGGGTGAAAGGCCAAGAAGAGATTAGTGGATGCTTACCTGATGCCACGGTCTTTAGAGCTTGACTATGACCTCAACCCTTCACATGTTAAGTCCCTGCTCCCAAAAGGTTACTGCCTTCCTCTTCCACAAGCCGTGGAGGTCGAGTAACCACTAACTTGTGGTTGAGTTTTGGAGACTCCAGAAAACATGTTTTTGTAACATAGATAGTTACTAGAAATCAACTCGTTGATTCTCAAAAAAAATACCTAAAATTGAAGTCTCTTCCTTGGTGATTAAGGAACCGAGATTAGTTTTTTATTGATGAAGGGAAAAGAAGAAGCTTAAGCTTTCTTATTGAATAATAAAAATCCTGCCTAGGGTTACAAACTAATGTGGTTTAAATAGCAAAAGAGATAACCAAAGACCCTAGCTTATTCGAAAAACAAAATAAACTGAAAGCTAAAATAAAGGAAACAAAAATAATTGAGGAACAAAATAAATTAAGTAATAGATGCGCTGCATCAGGTCTACGCGGGTAAGAGAAGATTCGTCTGTGAATCTGAAACATTGACCTCGCCCATAAATTGTCTGAGGTGCATCACATTGAGTCTATAAATGCCGAGGAAGTATAACTTTCTAAGCATTGGGATGGATCCTTGCCAAACCTTGAGTTGTCCGATTTTTGTGGACTTTAGCTTGTTGTATTCATGTTCTGAAATACGTTCTTTCGAGAGTACAATCCAAACCAAGTAACCAGGCTCAAACAATGCCTCACGTCTGTGCTTATCAATATCAGCCTTGTACTTAGTCGAGGAAGCGTCCACATATGTGAGAAACTAATTTCAACAAATGTAAACAATTTGAAGTTGCACGCACTTGAGGTTCGAATCCATAGAGAACTTAGAACTAACGCAATAAGACTTAGGATTCTCACTTAAGCTAAAGAATCCAAAGAGTGTGAGATTAACAAGTACTACTACTACTCAATCCAAATCAAAAACAAAACAAGCATAAACTAGATAAATTCAAGCACAGAGTAAACTCAAACAAAAACAGGACAATGAAGAAGCAACAAATTGATAAAAGCGAATGGTTTAAGGCAATCGATCAAAGGGCAGGGGAATCAATTCATAATGCAACAAGCTACAAACAAGCTTAACCTAGGACATGGAACACAACATTAGATCAACCCACTCTTATGGCATTAACCTCTATACTCATCAATCGACTTAGTTAAACTCTCATTTGCAAATCAATTAATCAATAAGCATTAAGATCGTGATCATTAAGTCCACTAATCACCTAACTTTATCTCTCAATGGCTATGGAAGTGATCAAGTTGAATCTACCATTAAGAACACCTAATAAGAAGGAATCTAACAACCTACGCATCAAAAATCAACTACCCAACCCTAGGATCTACAAAGCCTTCAACCACTCTAAAGACTACTCACACATAATGAAAATAGAAAGCAAAAAACAAAGGATAAGAAGACTAACATAATGAAATAGATAAGAGATAAAATAAAGAGATTCTTCAATAATTTTCAAAGAAGATGCTCCAAGTGGGTCTCTAGTATTTTCCCTCAAACTCTCTCTAAAAATGTTCTTAACGGCTTAGAAAATAAAACTTAGATAAAACTTCGATCCTTCTACCCTTGACTTTGGATAGTATGAGTATTAAAACGGATTCGAGTCGACCCATGAAAAAACAGCTCGGACCAAATAAAATGATTAAATGAGGTCGAGGTCAAAAGGTGTAGGTCGACCTTGTGGTCGAGGAAGTGCTTCCCACAAACAGTCTGTGCACGTGCATTCCATGTTGAGCACGCATCGTCAGGCCTCATGTCGAAGCTTCGGATTGCAGACGTTTGATGCACGATGGGCTTCATTGAGCTGGTTCGCTCGGGTCATTGGTCAAGGAAGAGCGGCCCTGAATATCTGGAAGTCAAGGACCTGAGGGTCGAGGTCTTTAAGTTGACCAGAAGGTCGAGGAAGGCATTCCCATATGACTTCTCGGGCGTGTCTAGAATGGGATATGGCAGTTGACTGGATGGTCGATGCTTCAGAACACTAACTTTGGGCTGTTGTACAAGGCTGATCGAGGTCTTGGGGGTCGACCTGATACTCGAGGTCTCATATTGTGGTCCTTTTCCCATGTGCGTTCCATCTAGTTCCTTCGTCGGGCTGCGTCTATCGACTATCGGGTCGAGAGACCTTTCCCCGTCGACCAGACATGTACTGTCGACCTTGCTTGGTCGATCTTGAGGTCGATTATCGGTCCAAACACTCCTCTTTCTTCCTTCATATTTTCTTGATCCATTTCTACTCCAATGATTAAATGCCTCATACTAAAAAACTCCAATCCTCCAAGTTGAGCTCCAAATTACCTAAAATGACTCAAAAAGGAAGAAAATATGCAAACGCAGGATCTTAACTCTAATGCATTAAATATGCAGTATACTATCTAAAATGAGATCAAATGCAACCTATATGAAGGATAATGATGCAAAACCTCAAAGAAAACTAGCATAATATTCACATCTATCAACTCCCCCGGACTTGCCTTTTGTTCGTCCAAGCAAACAAAGAACAAGACCGAAGAAGAGGTTTGAAAAAGAAAGAGAATATCTCACCTAAAACGAACAACTCATCAAGTTAAAACTGTAATCCACATAAGAGCCCTCATCCTTTTAGAAAGACCACAATATAATCATATCACTTAGCATCCAATTCTGAAATTTCCTAATCTCAAAACCAATTTCTAGGCACTTGAATTGATTCCTTATTTCTAAAGGTGAAGGCTTCCTAAGGGCCTTTCGATCAAACAACATATGATTCAATATGCTTGAACTTAGCATGACTTAATTAATTAATCACATTTGTTATTTCTTATATTGGTCCAGTTTTAGCACAAGCTCATGGTTTTTAGGATCCACAACCGATCAGAGGTCTGCTTCATATTCTTTTTGAGGATCCACAAACGTGAGAGGGTTGCTTTATGTCATGCTCTCAGTTTTCTCAGTGAGACACGAAAATGTACGGGTTTACGCACATTCTCCACCCACTTTAGGCATCATTGAATGAGCTGAATTTGTAATAAGAGTCACCTTTAGTTCGTGTCAAGCTAAGCTTAAAGAATAAAAGCATTCGATAAATCTCAAGGCCCTAAATCAAGATTTTAAATTCAACTAAAGAAATCAGTTCAAGTTCTTTCAAGAGATAGCGCAAACATAGGAATTACAGGTGAATTATCTATCAACTTTCTTAAGGGCATAACTTCGAGTCAATGAACTCACAATGGTCACTAGATATCATCCTAACAAGATTGTTCACCTAGAGCAAGAAAATTCCTAAAATCGAATATGAAAACGATGATACAATCCTAAATGCTTATAAAATGATGATACAATCCTAAATGCTTTCAAAGCCGAATATGAAGACGATGATACAATCCTAAATGCAACTAGATGCTTGTTGTTGTGTTTTTTTCTAAAAAGTTTTCAAGCAAATGCAATGTCCAAATATGTACATCTAACACTCAATGAAATAGAAAAACAAAACAACTCAAATGGACATTAGTGACCAACCAGTCCCCTCCCCCAGACTTACTTCTCACCGTCCCGGTGGGAAAGTAAAGACATGAAAGAGACCTCAACAAAGCAAAGCAAAAATGCAAGAGAAAATTAAAAACTATGTACAAATTTGGTTAATTTGGTACATTGACTAGTGAGAACGGTCGCCAAAGGTTTGGTCGACATAGGTTTCCTCGTTCATCTCATCCCATCCCTCATCACTCGGTTGTCCAGCAACAACATCGTCATTATTCTGCTCTATTTCATGCTCTTCCCCTTTTTTCTCATGGGACTCATAACCCGGAAGTGACCTTTTCTTCCGCTCCATCCTATCAAACTTTTTCTTTGCCTTCTTTACTACACATCAGTGGAGCTTAAGAGTGCAATGGTTTGTCTTTCTTTGTTGTGTGTGTGAAGTCAAAGCGTGGGAGTTCGCACATGTCAATGTCCATAGTGGACTCGGGCAATTCGCTTGGCAAGCGAGGTCTTGAAGAAGATGCATCATCAGAGTTAGGTCCCTCACCATATTCGAACTTGATAATGGCTAAAGACTCAAGATATGTCTTCTCGGGGCAAGGAATGAGGAGTGTACGTTTGCCTTACTACTATTGAGATAGGAGAACATTCTCACACCATCCTTAATGACCAAAATACTTACATTCTTGAAATAACGACCATTCATTGGAGCTATTCTTGGATCACATAGATAATGGTAGTAGGGAATATCAAGAAAGTTCCATATTGTAGTAAGCATACCACTCGTCCTAGAGTTACGATCACCTGCATCTCTTGATCATTTTTGGATTCTACATAGCTCACTTGCAGATATACATATAAGGTTAACATCTAATCCTTTGGGAAAGTTGAACACTGGTTTCCCATCACACATAAGAAAGGGGTAGAATCCTTTATATAGCAAACACCACTCTGCAGGTTTTATCATCCTAGTGTGGTTCCTCGCAAAAAGAGTGTTAGCTAGGAACTTAGCCACAACTCAGATAGCCGGATTCCTAATAATATTCTTATGATATTTCGCTTGCTCCCTATAGCAATTATCTCCCAAAAGTCATCCACATCCAAAAAAAGATCAAAGCAAACCTTACTTCCATAAGAAAATCCATAGACCTCACAAATCTCTTTTATCAAAATGTGATGAACCTCTCCATGCAACTTAAAACTCAAACGTCCCTCATGCTCAGTTGGCTTCTTAGATAATAAACAAATTCAACAGTGGAAAAGAACTCACGAGAGAGATCGGGAAAAAGTATAGCCCCAGACTAATGCAAACTTTTCTAAACCCATATTCTTCATCAAGATATAGACATTTTCTTTTATCCCCATCTTCGTAAGTGTTTTGTCAAAGATAAAATGAGTAGGAAGTTGTCGGATCGAGACCTGATGCCCATAATCATCTGTTTGTTTTAGAGTAAAGAGAACTCCCTCACATTCCAGAGATTCCGCTTCTTGTTGTTCAACTTGTACCCTTAGAGATCCTGAAGCTTCATTTGTCACATGTTGCTTTTTAGTAGCTCTCATATCCGTAGCCCGTGAACGCTTATCCGCCTTTTTAGAGTTCTCCTCCAGTTCCTTTTTCTTTCTTTAGAAGACTTAGAAGCCTTAGTGGAGCGATCCATAGTCTTTGATGGCATTGTCCTTAAAAAAACTCTCAATGATCATTGGTAAATCCACAAACAATATAAGGAAAAGTTATTTATGTTTCCAAATCAATTAGAGTATAATCAATTAAGACTCTTGGCAATCATCAGCACAATATCCAAACATCAATGCATTATAGATGAATCAATCCACAAGCATTACAAGAAATTTTCAAAGAAAGAAAAGGTCAACAAAAAATCAACATTTCTTATTACTCTTAGACGACAAATTTAAAAATTGGCAAGAAATGTTGAAATCTAGTTTTGAAGTACAACAAATTATTTCTAGGGGTATCCAAAGGAATTGAAAGAGACAAATTTCATTCATTCTCACAAAATAAATTTTGAATTTCGTCACTATTCACACCAAGAACCCTAAATCTTCATAAATTCTAAAACTGACCATATAACTTGTGAATTTATGTTCCAAACAAGTGACCCAACCAATATCTAGCCATTCCTAAGGGAGACAACTCATATACAAGCTCAAATCATCATGAATGCAATATCTGAAAAAAAGGAAACCTTGAGCTTCAATGGAGGAGAACGTAGAGATTTTTATACCATAGAATTGTTGAGAATAATTGAAATATGGAGAAACTTGTAGAAAGTTTACAAGAAACCAAAAAGACAATGAAGAAATATCTTGGATTCAAGTGAAAAAAGTGAAAAGAAGAAAATTTGAGAGAAAATGGTGAAAAAGGGAGTAGAAAATTGTGGGTGAGAATGAAGTGGAGAAGAGAGAGTATGAAAAATTTTGTGAAAAAATGGTGAAGTATAGAAAAATTACTTAGGTGGGACCATCGATCGAGCCGAATCGAGCTCATGGTCTATGGTTTGGGTTGATTCTCTCGACCTTAAGGTCGAGCACTTCACTACCTGCATCAACTCACAGTACGTCCATCGGGTCTACTCTATCAAGCTGAAGGTTGATCCTTTTTGTCTCCTCTATCTACCCGTGGTGCGAACTCTTGTGCGGTATATCGACCAGCTTGGATCAACCTGGACCTCGAACACCCTACAATCCAGTGACCCTTCCAAGCCGAACTTTGACGTGTTTCCATCGACCAGATCCTCGACTTCTTGAACCATAATCCTACATTTTTAGCTCAAATTCAATTTATCCAATTATTGTGCAACTCTCTTTTCACCTGGACCAAAACCATCATAAAAAGCACACAAAAATCAATGAAATGAATAAAAATTAAAACTATATACAAGGATATAATGGATTACCTCCCAAGTGCGCTTTTTTTACGTCCCAAGCTTGACGTTTTTCACTGCTTTTTATGCGGTTTGAGGATCATAAAGCAGAATCTTCTCTGCAATCATGTCCTGAGAATCAGGTAAGTAAGCCTTGGTTCGAGGAGATGTTGAGAAAACTTTGGTGTTCGGTTCTTGAACCAAACCTTAAATCTATGGAGTGCTAGTCCCAAACTCTCCATACCCAATCATACCACAGAAACTGCTATTTTGTGCCTTGATAGGATATGAGACTGCCTTGTTCACCTTCTCATGTACCACCTTCTTGTTGATGAAATCTATGTTTGCTCCAACCGTGTTTAGAAATGGTTGTCCCAAGATAAATGGAATCTCACAGTTCTGATCCATTTCAACTACTACAAAGTCCCTTGGTATCGTACAGTTTTGGCTCCGGTGGTCTGTGATCAAGCACTCTACCATTTCCCAACAGCTCTTCAATGTTCTCTTGGTTAGATAAAATCGCTCTTATGAACCTTACTTGTCTTGGAACCGCATGTAAGTTGTCCACATTTGGCATAGGAACACCAATATTAACTATATTCCCTTTGAACTTAGAGAGCACATGCTTTTGAGCTTTTGTACAGAAATGTCCAAGAAATAGAAGTGGTGGTACATAAGGAGGGGGTTCTATAGCTTTTACCTTCTTCTTCTTCTTCTCAACTCATTTAGATGCACTCTCCTTATCATGGCCAATTTCCTCGATACGTTCATAAGACTCAACAACCAATCTCTTTTAATGTTTTCATTCAACTTTCCTTGAAGTCCTCTTTGAAACACTAGCTACCACATCAACGTAGTGCGAAAACTATTATTTCTTTCTTTTTCCTTTCTCAATAGCTTCATCGTCAATTTTTTAGTTTCTTAAAGATTTTACCATTTTCCGTTTCTCGACCAAAACGTTTTGTCTTTGTAATGGGTCCCCATTTACTTTGAATCAAATCATAAAATAAAACGAATAAATGTTGATGACGATTTCTTCAGCGACACCCAAAATTATTCCAATTAAACCGCTAGAGATGACGTCGTCAATGATGGCGAATACTAATACTTTTTTGTATCTCCCTCATCTTTCTTGAAATTTTATGTTGTATACTTTACAGAAATGCAATCCAAGACCTTTGTAATGTTGGTGATAATAAATTGTTACAATATTTTATAACTCTTTGAATGAAAGCATTTAGATCTTCTGGTGTTGTTTTCACTACTGCTATAACGCTTGTGGACATGCCCATGCACTTCTTAAGAAGTTGTTCAAATTGAAGTTTTTTCAAAATTGGCTTATTTATTAGGATTCTGAGTAATGACTTTCAGATTTCATCTTCACATATCTCGATATCGTGTTGTAGGTATCTCCATCTCGATTTTGGTTTTCCTAACCTGAGGTGAAAAGCCTTTGTTCGCTTCAATGGCTTTAGTTGGCTGGATCATGTTCTTAGCAGATCATGTTTCATGGCTGTAAAGCTTGTCTAGACTCCATATTACACCATTAACTCATATATAATTCAGACAATATGTGTGTGATATATAAAGAGGTTCACTTTTTTTCTTAATTTTGATAGTATTTAGCTGATCTGGTGGATTAATACAAGTTGACTAGGAACAGTCAATCTTTAAAAAAAGGCAACTTTGATGATTGATTACTTCTATGGCTATGTTTGTAATGTGATAAGGATTTACAGCATTAAACTAAGAGCGGTAGCATGAATGATGTTCTCTACCAGCCATACATCATCACTGTTGGTAACTATCTACCCCAAACTCCAAAGAAAACCTACTTAGATTGCTGTCTAGCTTTATGTAATACTATACTTTAATGGACTCCGCAAGGAGATTCCAAGTATTTGCTACTTGAACATCTCTTTGACAAGTCACTGATCCCAAAGTTCCTTCTTTATTTAATTCCATCAATTACCTATGTAGACACTTAAACGATAACGTCTATATTATATTATAGGAGCTGCAACGATTACTTGAAAGAATGAGTTGAAGGAGATTCACAATTATCTTTCTGCAGGTTACAAGTATATCAGCATAGGTAAAGTCACACATATTGGTGAGGTTACTCTTTCTTCTTAAGTATTATGTTTTGTTTCTCTCTGTGCTTAGAGTTGATTGTTGGGTAAACTCAAGAGAAATTCCCATGTTAAATACAGTAAATACAAGGAATCTTTTATTTTTTGAGTGACATTTAATTAGTAAATCTAAGAAGGAAAATGAGTTGTATTTTTTGATAGGTGAGTTTTGTTGCAAAAACATTAACATTTCCTTAAGGAATCAAAGCTGTGTTTCACAATAAAAAGCTTAAGTTTGGGATCTATTCTAATGATGGATATATCTCGATATATAGATACACATAAGAGACTTATATGCTATAATCCCAATATTGTTAACATATAGTTTATTCGTTGATCATATTTTCCTTGATTTCTATAACTCTTACTTGCAGCCAACCCATGTCGGGCTCACTTAGTCATGAATTACAAGATGCAATTACATTTTCCTTATGGCTAATGTATGTATGTATATGTTCGATCTGAACTCATATTCCTAAACCTTAAAGTCATATCTTTTCGTTAAAGTGAACTGGACAGAAAATTGATTATGATAGTGCAAAAATACGACGATAAGTCCTAGTGATAGATCCTGAGATGAGTAAGCCCTAACAAATTCAACAAGACCCATATTCTCTTTCAACATATGCTAAGAAGAAGTTTCACTTATGTCTTAATTCACATAATTGGTTTAATGATATACTAAACAATAATAAGTGCAAGAGACCAAATGATCCAGCAACTTAGGCTCATATTTCCAACAATTGGAGAACAACCGGAGATATTAAAGATTCTCTCTTCTGTTTATTCTTAGTTGGAGGTTCTGTTTATGTTTCTATGTGATATGAATATTGACTTGCAATTCTAAGTATTATTTTCTTTAGCAATTGTTACTCAAGGATGTGTGAAAATTACTATATATGCACGCATAAATGTTGAAGAAAACGTTTGTCAAATTTCCGGGGTATGTAGTATGCTTAGAGTAAAAGGTAACACCATCTTTTGGGTATTTAGCTCCAGGGATCTGTATGATGAGCAGCATGGATTTGAGAGTAATATTTAAATGTTATCTAGGAAGAGAAGCAAATAGCAAGAGCAAAGGAGAAACTTTACAAATGTATCAAAGAAGAGGTATATGTGATGTTTTTGATATAGTTATAAATAAACTTAACGTGAACATAGTATGTGATTAGAATCAATATTTGTGTCTGTGTATCTATTTCTGTCTTGCTTGATAAAACAGCCGAAAGCTACATAAACTTTTGACGCCGTGCCAATTCATACACGAACTTGTGTGCCAGACTTAAACCTAAGTTTATTAATAAAAATTGTAAATTTCATACACGAACTATTATTTTTCGGCCAAAATCAATGTTGACCATTTTCTGCGTTAGTCAACCATTAACGTGATACGTGTATGGCTGAACACGTGACACGTGTACGGTCAAATAAATTTTTATTAAAGTAAAATCAAAATAAATTATAATAAATTAAAATAAACTATAATAAATTGGAATAAATGAAAATAAATAAAAATAAATTATTTTAAATTATAACTAAGTTGAAATAAATTAAAATAAATTATAGTAAATTCAAATAAATTAAAATAAATTGTTTTAAATTGAAGATAAAATGAAATAAATTAAATAAAATAGAATAAAATTAAGGGTTACTTGCAAAAATAACCCTTTGACTTAAGCCAATTGCAAATATAACCTACCATTTTCTCCCTCCTCAAATCTTTCAAAAATATCCCTAGTTCTGTTGATAATTCCGAAAATGCCATTGCTTTTTTTTTTGGTTTACCATTTACCCCTACCTAAAATTACCAAACTACATATCCAACTTCACATATTTACTAAAATGCCATCTTCTTCAATTCTACCAACAACCATTACCTACCAAATTTAAGCTAGTAAATGGTCATAAATCCTACTTTTTTGGACTGTACATACTTGTAAACAATCTTCAACCACATTATCTCTCATTCTCTCTCAATCTTCATTCTCTCTTTAATTTTCATTTTAACCTTTCAAAAATCTTGAAATGTTGGTTTTCGTTAGTTTTGAAGGTACAATAACACGATTGGAAGCTACATTTCAACATTGTGGGCATCTAAAAAAGGTATATATCATAACTAACTAAAATTGTCTAAAGATCTGAAAATTTCGAAAAAGTTGCAGAGAGGAGACTTCACTTGAAGTCTCCAAGTCAACAGAGAGGTTAGTTTTGCAATTGACTTTTTTAAAAATCAAATACGGAGACTTCACGTGAAGTCTCCAAATTCTTGTTTGAGGAAAAAAATTTTTTGGTGGAGACTTCACATAAAGTCTCCAAAAAACGAGTTACTTTTGGAATTGACTAAAATATTGACTTTTACGGAGATGTCTAGTGAAGTCTCCGCGAAATGTGGAGACTTCACCTGAAGTCTCCGTATTTTAGAAGGGTTATTTTTGAACTTGACCAACCTTTAAATTATTTGACTCAATATTTGTAGAAATCTTTATCTGATGGGACACTTCGGGTGAAGTCTCCCAAAACGGAGGAGACTTCATGTATATTCTCTTTTTATTTATTATTGAATGGACCCCACTAATGATTTCTACCAAACTAATTAAAAAAATAAAAACTAAATAAAATAAGGGAGACTTCCTGGGGAAGTCTCCTCCTTTTAAACGGAGACTTCAGGTGAAGTCTCCTTCCCTCGGAGACTTCAACCGGAGACTTCTTTCGTTAAAGTCAAACTTAGTCAATTGCAAATATAACCTACTCCTTTTTGGAAGACTTCAGGTGAAGTCTCCTCCGATTTGAGAAAACAATTATTTTGGGACGTTTTTGTGGAGACTTCAGTGAAGTCTCCCTTAAAAATATTTTATTGCAGAAGTGACCTGTGAAATAGGAGACTTCACCTGAAGTCTCCTTCAAAAAAGTCAACATTTTAGTCAAATACATAAATAACCTCCAGAGACTACACGAAGTCTCCGTAATACGTTCGGAGACTTCACCTGAAGTCTCCACTTAAAATACAGAGACTTCATGTG
>OVBA01006431.1:0-17013 GCA_900406435.1 Lepidium aucheri
CCTTTATGCTAGGGTTTTGGGGTAGATCCTCTCAAGATTCTCCGAGATTTCCTCCTTGATTTCGAGCGAACTCCGCGGACATCGAATGCTCGCTAAGTCGGCTACGCTTTCTTGGCTTCATCTGCTCGCTCCTCGGATGCTACGATGCTCGCCTTGCCACCTGCTCGGCCCGGCCCACCTTTTCTTGCTCTTAGTTATTGGNTATTGGACCTTTTTAGGCTTTTGGGCCTGGTACCAACAAATACCTTCAAATTCAATGGAAAGGCAATGTTGCATTCATGCTCGATAAATGCTCAAAGTATGAATTGAACGGTAAATATAAAGAGATACGTGAAATCAAGGTTGACATTCTTTTTTCTATTTTGTTTTTAAAGTTCTTAAAATCATAGTTCTAATCCTAACTTATGTTGTTAAAAGAAAACTAAATTCAAAGATGATAGCAAGGTTACGACTACAAGAAAATTAATTTTTATTACTTTTACTTTTAAAGAGACTAAACAGAATGATCGTCACGCCAAAAAAATGACAAGGAGCGATGAGTTTTACCGTATGAAGACTTTATTTTATTGGCAATTTTTTTGTATAAAGGTAAGAATTTTTATTATTATTTTCTATTGAAGTTTGCTATGTTATATTGATCTCACTGTAAATTTACTTGTAGAACCCATGTTGCAATGAAAATTTTATTGAAATACATGTATGTAGTTATCTTTTTCTGTTTGTTCATGTGATAATCTTGTATAGTGAGTTACTTAATCTTTGACCACGAGCTCCTTTAGAATTTGAGGATGAGAATGGGGTTGAGCAAAATGTTGTTTGGACAAATGGTGCACTTTATAATTATAAAGAAAAACTCAACTATGGTCAGGTGCAGAATCTCAACAATATTAGTCTTTGCTGAAAACTTCTGACTGGAACCACATTTTATTGTGATGAAATTATGTGTTGGTTGGTGTTTTTGAGAAACTTTACGAAGTGCTTTAACAATGAATAGAGAGACAAAAATATTGAGAGACTTCAGTTTGATGACTCTTCTTCAATAGTGGGAGAAAAAAAAATGATAGATTCCACCATGGTGAGGGAATTATGCTTGTTAGCTTCCAAAGTTAAAAGCGTTGAAACTTTGCTAGCTGATTTTGGGGAGAGCGCAATTGGAAGAGTTGGGCCATTTGATTTTGGATTTAAGTGGATTACACTAGTTAGAGTCTGCACAAAATCAACTGAATACCAGAAGAGTATATGGCAGATATCAAGCATGTGACTATGCGAGGAATTTGATATGTTTCCTACTCTTTTATGCACTGATGGTTGTTGTTTGATTGATGTAGGAAGGTGATTCTTTCTACTTGCTGTGTTAGATTTGACACAACCTCATTTTTCATTCCTGCGCAGTGCTAATCCATTGCGATAATGTTTTAAAGTTACTTTCCATTGCATGTTATATTGAGCGAAGAAAACTTGTGGCACAAGGTAATGGCTGTTTATCAAGTTATGCTAAAAACGAGAAACTTGGTATACAATGTTTGAGGTTTAGTAATCATCATTTGCCTGAATTCAAATTGGACGAAGATACTTATTTGGCTGCTTCTGTGGATTGTGTGTTAGCATGATTGGTTTCTGCGGCACAAATTTTTCATTGTTTATCTATAAATGGTATGAGATTATGGCTAATAGGATCCGTTTTCTTATTCAAAACTAAAGTTTTAATAGACCAAATAAATTCACTAAAAACCAGAAATCGGCTTGGTTTGTAAATTCGTCCATACAGTGACTTACGGTACATTTAACATATAGTGCCACTTAATACTCTTGTTAATTCTTTATGTCTCACTGATTGATGATGATCCAATCGATATAATACTTAACTTCATCAAATTTAAAAATAGCAAAAACAAAAAAAAATGTCTCATTGAGCCGTAGTTCATATTGGAAAATTTCTGCACAGCACCCAATTGAGTTCTAAAATGGTATAATATGCCACAATTTTTAGAACTAATTAAGGGGTTGTGAGTTTTTGTAATAAAAGGTGTTGGTGCCACTTCCTATTTAGGTTTTCGGTGTTTGGCCACAATTCCGATCACCGGAACCGGAATTAACCCGGCCAGGAGTTCTGGAGCCACCGTAATCTACAACAAAAGCAAGCCCTGGTTCTAAGGGCTCTGGTTCCAAGTCTCTCGGCTCGTTCCGAAGTGCAGCCAACGTTTAAATTAAGCAACTAAACCAAAGAAGTGGCTACTATGAACGTAAAAGAAATTGGGCACATGATTTATAATATGACATCATTCCACTTCGTATCTTTCTTTTATATATTTGTGTGATTTTCGATCAATCGAGTAAAATACTTTCTTATTCGCAATGTCCATGAGTTTGTTCGATCTGTTCAGAAGAAAACTTCAAGGAAACCACTTTGCTATGAGACAAACATAGGCAATGAGACAAAATGTGATATATTTCATATTTTTGACAAATGAATAAAAAATAGATAATATGAAGGATATAAAACGGATGACGAAGAGAATATGGATAACAGAGCAACGAAGCCAATCAAAGATTGAAGAACACAGTTTGGAAGATGCAGATGAAGTTGAAGTGAAATAACAACGTAAGACATTGCCTATGTTTGTCTCATTTCTAATTCTTATACATTATTACTTGTACTCTATTCGAAACAACAAAAACATGGTTGCACAATGTCCATAGACATCCCAAGGCTAGGAATCAATCGTTATCGTCCAGAACAGGAAACAAATTATGCAATTGAACAAAATCATACCTTGCTAAAGGATCCATCTATTGCTGCTATCAATTTCAACACAAACACTAGTTCATTTCCGGCAGACAAACCAAAGTTCATAACTTTTCAAACATTTTGATTCAGTGTACTCATCGATAAAGCTAAGCATAGCATAAAGCTGAGAGTGAGTTAAAAAAAAAAAACCTGCAATAACAATCCAAAACTGATAGTTGTTGTTCTAATTGAAACATAGAAAGCTAAAATCTCAATAATAAAGTGACAGAAATGAAAAAGCATAATTCCGAAATTTAATTCTCAGGAACTTCAACCTCACCACCTTGAATCTCCTGTTGAATATCCTTAGGATCTTTACCATCCACAGTGCAACCAACAGAGACGCAAGTTCCGAGAATCTCTCTCACAGTTCCGCTTAGTTCCTTAGCTATGGATCTCGGCCTCATGATTCTAGCAATCTCAATCACATCATCAAACGAGATGTTCCCATTGTGCTTAATGTTTTTCACCTTCTTCCTGTCTCTCTCTGGCTCCTTCAACGCCTTGATGACGAGTGCCGCAGCTGATGGAACCACTGTGACTTTCGCCTGACGATTCTGCACCGTGAGCTTGACGGTGACACGTAATCCTTTCCATTCCTTGGCGGTTTCCTTTGCGATATCTTCTCCGATCTTCTTTGGAGCGAGACCGAGTGGACCGATCTTAGGAGCTAGAGAACTCGCAGCTCCGACTTCTCCTCCGGTTACACGGACGTAAACATCCACGATCTGACTCGGGTCCAACTTCGGCGGCATTTTGACTGTCTCGAGTTTAACGGATTTTCTAGGTTTCTTCGATCAAGTGCCGAAACGAGGAGGCGCTTGTAGAAGAGCTCCAAGGGTTTTGAAGGAGATTGAAGAAACTAGTTAGGGTTTACGGAAAAGGAATTTACGATTTTAGCCTTTTACCTATTTGGGCCTCTATGGGCTTATGCAAGGCTATCAATTTTATCCCGGATTACTTCTCCGGTTTGATCGAACCGATTTATTTTTCAGGTAATAGATCGTCGTCTCTTTGCTCCTCGGACGAAGGCAAGTTAGGCAATCGCGGCCAAAGTCGTTAATGTTGCCTGTAATCAGTGAAGGAGGAAGAATGGCGGGAGGATCTGAGAGAAAGACGATGCTGGTGGGTCTGATTCTAGCTCTTGTTCTTGGCATCGCTGTTTACTTAAAGCTCTGGACAATCGATTATACTTTATCTTCTGATGACACAGAACGCTTAAGGTTTCCTCCGCTTTTCTCATATCGAAAAACGATTACATCTTCGTTTGGTTTCTGGGTTGTTTGGGTAGAAATTATATCCAAGTATTGTTTTATATTATGGTAATATGATAAGGGGTCCTCAATTTCAGAAGCTGTGGATTTTAAGTTTCCATGTTTTGACCTTTCATGTCTCAGCTGCATTTTATATAACTAGGGGGTTTATGGTTAGTGTAGTACTGTTGCTTAATTTGATTAGTTAACAGCTCATGCTTATGATTTTGAGATGTTGCTTTGGTGCAGGAGACAATTTGATTTGGCCAATAGAGAGGCAATGGATGAGTCTGCAGAATGGCGGAGAATGTTTGACAAAGAAGCCGAGAAAACTTCTAAGTGTAACACAGAACTGGCAATGGTATTTCTCTAAACTTAGTCATGTAGAAATGTTACTACTTGACACTGAGCAAGACTGTCACTAGTTATATAGCTGTCTTTGTGGTTTGGTCTGACTGGTAGTTCTCGTTAATTGCAACCGTTACAAAATTGTGCGGCCGTTTCTGCTCTTACTTAGATTGCTTTCTTGTTTTGTTCATTCAATGGTTTACGTGTAAATTATTGGCATAATGACTGTTAATATGGTCGTAGCTTTTATGACATGGAAAGATTGATACCAAAGGTGTGTTTTACTTGCTCATCTATTTCGGTCCACTGTGTTGTTCAGATCAAAGAGTCATCTGGAAATGGAAACAATTTTGCCTTCAATCAAAAGGTGGAGTCATTGAAAAAGGTGACATTCCCACTCAAAATTTCAAGTTCTTTGAGCATTGTCTTACGTTGGATGATCATGGCTCACTAGTTCACTTCCTCTTGAGTAGGAAAATGCAGACTTACTCAGTCAGATAGATAAATTGAAACAAGAGCTCGAAATCTCGCAAGCAAAGTGCCGCTCAAGACAGGCACCCAGTTAGAAGACTTTCTCATGATGTACGGTCATAGATTTAGTCTTGTTTGTAAGAAAATCCCGGATTGTCATATACATTTTACACAACACCAACCTCAGATCTTTGTATTTGTTAAGTCAGTAGTTGAATTCACTTCTCAGAGTTCATGTAGTTTTCTCAGGTTTGTATTGGTAGGCGATTTGTATATCTTCGATAGTCAGGTTTATAGGTACGAGATTTTGTTCAATGAGCGGGTCACACACGATTCCACCAACCATCAATTTTCTTAATTTTTTTTAGAAAGGATAAGACTGAAAATATTAAACGAAGAGGATTTGGGTTGTTAATTGGTACCGTCATATATCTAACTTTCTTGTTGGTTTCTCAACGTTGGACACTTGCAACGATGGAGAAGTTTAAGCTACACACTTTTTCTCAACTCAAAACGAAATATGTAATATCTCTCTGCATCAAGAACAAGTTAAGTATCAACATCATCTATTCACCCAAACCCAACCACTCCTTTTTTCCTCCTAAATTACTTCACCTCGAGATTCCATATGAATAACTGCATTGTTGACCAATATAAACTGGATGGATGACTCATAGATAGTGAAATGACTGCGCATTACGGATAAGATCAACTATCAGAGTCAGGCCAAGAATGTAAACTGTTCTCTAGTACTAAGATTTCCTGATGTAATATCTGTTCCAAAACATGAAGCTAGTCGAGCGAGAAATTATACTCCACTCTTTATTTACATTATTTATACTAGGAAGATGAATTTCTCGAACTTTTGCTTTATCCTTGTGTGCTATATCTAGTGCCTAGTGGGTTGCTAAAGACCAGAAGTTGAGAACAAAGGAGGGAGACACAGCAAACCAACTGATGAAGGCCATTGCTGTGGCGGTCTCAAACCTTGTGCAGTGGTTCACATTACATTTTCCAAGATCACTGATGAGTACAGTTATGCCAGCAGATGCAGATGCAGCTGCAAACGTGAGGGTGGATGTGATCTGCAAGTGTGAAAGATGAAAATAAACATTGACTCATGATGCTTCTAGTAACTAATTAGAACATCAAGAGAGGTTGCTTCTGTCCTTACTCCATCTCCAATTGTGAAACACTGAACGAGAGAGTGATTTCGAAGGCTTCTTCTCACCAGAAGAGCATAAGCATCGATAAGAAAAAGTGACAAGCTCCACAAGCTTTGCAGGCCAACAGCAAGTACCAAGCAACTGTGTCATAGATGAGCTTGTCAGATTCATATTGTTCTTAAACCAAATTTCTCGATTCAATCCAAATTCTGTCGCCAAAGAATGTTTTTCCATGCTTTGCAGATGAAGTTTTAATTCGTTCTACAAGCAAATGAACAAACCCCTAAATTCAAACTGAAATCAGACAAATTAGATGAGAAAAAAACCTAATTTCAATGTAATGAAAAAGAATTCCACGAATCATCATCATCAAAGCTTATCAAAATAAAAACCCTAAAGTTTCCAGAATCTAAAATCATTGAATTTCTAAAACCTCAAGGTCTAAAGCTCAATTACCAGAATGCAGTGACGGAGCGGAAATCGGAGGTGGTGGCCATGACGGAAACGGAGATGAGAGCAGGAATGAACTGAGAGAGACGAAGGATGAGACCGCCGGTGGTTCCAGGCATGCCCTGGACATCCTTCATCCTCACTGGTGGTCTATCGATTGCTCCGGCAGTCTGAGCCACCGGAAGAGAATCCACCGGGTGAATCGCCGGCCGGCTCACGTTCATCATAGACACTAACGCGAACTCAAAACAGTTCCCACCAAGGAACTGCAACTGAAAATGACGATTGGGCTTGCCCAACTCATATAAAATGTTATTTGGTTTTTATAAAAACTAGGAACTGAAACCGCGCGTTGCCGCGGTAACTCTTATCAATAAAATTTTTTATTTATAATGGTTTGAGTTATCATCAATTTATAATTTGAATATATTATGATACTGGATAATTTGAATATATTATGATACTAGATAATAGATAATCTTATGTGCTATGCACGGGTTAAGTAATATTTTGCTTTATTTGTTTATTTATGGTTTGATTTGTATGTGTAAATTTATTAATTACTTATATATATATATATATATATTTGATATATTAAAATAAATTTATAGTGATCATCGGTGTTAGTTGTATACGACACATATTTTTTATTTCTGTTTACTTAAGTTTTGATGCATTACAATTTTACATATAAAATTTTTTGCCTCGTGCCATTTACGTTTTAACTCATGTTCATTTATGTTTTAGACTCATATAACTTAATTTTTAGACTCGTATTTATTTAGGGTTTTGAACCCGTATTTATTTAGGTTTTAAGATCTATGTTTAATTTTGATATGTTATACATTATCGATAGAACACATATTTTTATTTATTAATATTTTAATCAATNCTCGTATTCATTTAAGTTTGTATATCCACGCATATTTTTGTTTTATTGTATCAATTTGATACATATTTTTAATTATTAATGTTTTAATCAATTCAACGAGTATATAGTAATATAAATGTATGTATAATCATCTTATTAATATGTATTTGTAGATTAATAAACTGATATTTAATATAACTAATATAATTTTTAGTTTCTGAAAACTTGAAAGTTTATATCATTAGTTATTTAGTTTTTGTAAATGCTCATAGCATTAGTTATTTTTGTTTTGTTATTTATGATTAAAAATATATTTATTTATATCTTCTATATATAAGTAATGTTTTTGAATTAATGATAGTATCCTGATTTAACAAACAAAATCTATTTAATTAAGGATCTTATCATAATTTTAACTAATTTATTTGTTAAAATAACTATAACTAACAAAATAAAATTAAGGTTCAAAAATACAACCAATCAAATTAAGGTTCAAAAAAGTAACCAAATCATTAAAAAATCTCTATTAACGAAATAAAAAAAATTATTTCTACAAAGAAATAAAGATAAGACCAAATCGTGTGACAAATTATCTAAACAAGTGTTACTCAGAGAATTTATTAGTTAAAATAAATTGACGAATCAAAAAATCTAAAATTTAAAATCTCTATTATTTTATTACAAAAATACGGAAAATCTTATTAATATGATTTTATTATAATCGAGATATAAGTTAAAAATATTTTTATATTAAAATTAAAACAAATTGGTAATACTATGTAGATAAAGATATTATTAAGAATTAGTTAAGCAATTTTATCAAATATATCAAGAGATAATTTTTTAATTTATTATAAAATATATGAATCTGTTAAAGCTTTCAATACAATATTTTTTGTTGTTTTTTGCGTTGACCAATAATATTTAAATTAAATTTCTTATTATTTTTTAACATCTTCTAAACTTTATTAATGCGAATTGTGATAATCCTCATTGAGGATAGACGTTATACATATAGGAATTAAAGTATACAACTTAAAGTCTATATTCAGCCTATGTTGACGAACGAGAGTGTTCGCCGCTTGGTTACATTATCTTCGAACCCATTTAAACTCAACTTGATGAAACTTGCTTTTCTAATATTCAATTTCTTGTAACCACGTATAGTATTGAAACTGAGACTGTGTTCCTTGAAGTATGTGGAAGAGCGTTTGATTGTCTCCTTTGAATATTACCCTTCGATGTCCTTTTATCCATGTTTGGTGCATGGCAATCAATAGAGCTTGTAGTTCAGCTTCTAATGATGAAGAACAGTAATGGCCAACTTTGCTACCAGCTTCAATAAATACCCCCTTATGATCTCTAATTAACCATGCTGCTTTTGATGTCGACGGAATTGTTGTGTAGCTACCATCATAGTTACATTTGACGAATACTTCCTCTGGTCTAGACCAATGATCTTGAGCCACAACTCGATAAGAGGATGTATAAACATCCGTTTCTAATGAAGACAATGTTGCCCATTCTAGTGCATCTTGATTGATCTCTCGAACTGTTCTGCTCCAAGGCTGATCTTTATGTTGATAAAGAAGCTTGTTTCTACTCTTCCAAAGATGCCATAAAGTTCATAGGGGTACTTGTTTTGTAAAGAGTGAAACACCCATATTCATCACATGACTTAGAATCTTTTCAATTTTCGTATCAAAAGATACTAAAGGATCAGCGAACTCCGGATACACATGTTAACACCTCGCCAGACAGCCTGTGCATAGTTACATGTGAAGAAAAGATGATTTGTTGATTCATCTGTGAGGCAACATCGTCGGCATTGTGCACTAGATGTGATACGTTTGTATTGTAGTACAGTGCCAATTGCAATCGCATTGGTTAATATACGAGGAAATGTTGTATTTTTGGAGCTGTCTTCACCTTCCAAATTTTCTTCTTTAGTTCTATGGAACCTGGTGGTGGTCGTATACTTGATGCAGAGTTATGTGTTGCCAACCAATAACCTGATTTAACTGTGTAGGTGCCATCTTTAGTATAGAACCATCCTATACGATCTTGGGGTAGTAACGGTGATATGTGGATCTTTAAAATTTCATGGACATCTTCACTGATAAAATTCTCTTCTAGTTTCGAACGAATCCAAGAGTAGGTTTATGGGTTTATGAATTCCGAAACTCTTCCATATAAAACAGAATTGTTACCAACACAACGAAGAGGGCGAGGAGGTAATAATGGTAGCCACGGATCTGAGTATGGATTTATTTCTGTTCCGTTGCCTACTAAACAACATAAGCCTGTTTTTACCAAATCATGTCCTTCAAGTAATGATCGCCAAAGATAAGAAGGTTTACTATCCAATGAAGCTTCCATGATGTTTGACGATAGATAGTATCGGCTCTGTAATACTCTAGCTGCTAGACTTCCAGGATTGCAACATAATCGCCACACTTGTTTACCAAGTAGAGCAATGTTAAATTGGGCTATGTCACAAAAACCCATTCCACCTTCGTTCTTAGGTAAACTTAGTTTCTTCCATGAGTCATAGTGTAAACCCGAGTTGTTTGTTCCTTTTTGCCACCATAATTTAGATAGGACTCTATTAATGTCATCGGCTATTCCTTTTGGGAGTTTAAAAAAATTCATTGTGTACACCGGTAATGCCATGGCTATTGTCTTTATGAGTATTTCCTTGCCAGCGTCGGATAAAAACCGGAATTTCTAATTTTGCGTGCGTTGTTCAACCTTTTGAACTATGTACTCGAATAGTTTTATTTTTCTGACTAATTGTCCTAGGAAGTCCTAGATATGTACCTATTCCTCCGTCATTATGAATATTCAGAATACGGCGTAATTGCATTTTCCTCGTTTGATGAACTTTGCTTCCAAAGGTTATTGCTGATTTATGTAAGTTGACTGCCTGTCCAGAAGCTTCTTCATACTGAGATAGTATGTTTTTAATTGTAGCACAAGATCTTGAGTGTGCATGGCAGAAGAATAAAGCATTATCAGCGAAAACCAGATGATTAACCATAGGTCCTCCTTGGCTTATTTGCATTCCTTTAAGATTGTGTGATCGAGCAGCTTCGTAGTAAATGGCTAAAGACTTCTCCACAGATTATAAATATATAAGGAGAAAGTGGGTCACCTTGTCTAATGCCACGAATTGGATTTATTATTCCATAAGGGGAACCATTTATCAATACTGAAAATATGACTGATTCGATGCATGACATGATCCAACCAATCTAAATATCTGAAAATCCCAAATGTTGCATTGTCTCACGTATAAAACACCATTCAAGACGACCATATGCCTTAGAAATGTCTGTTTTTACCGCCATATAGGATTTAGACCATCTCTTTCGAGACTTGAGAGAATGTAGCATTTCCTGTGCTACTATGACATTATCCAAAATATTTCTTCCTGGTATGAACGCTGCTTGTTCTGGACTGATCAAACTCGAGAGGTGTTGCTTTAGCCAATTAACTAAAATTTTTGAGATTATCTTATAACGCACATTGCATAGCGCAATTGGACGAAACTCATTCATAGAGCTAGGAGTGTCTGTTTTTGGTAACAGAAAAATGTGATTGTGGTTGGTACCTGGTTGTAAAGTTGAAGAATAGAAGAACTCTCTTACTTCTCGATATACATCCTCTTTTATCTCCGGCCAGAATTGTTGATAAAATGCACCAGAAAAACTATCTGGTCCTGGAGCTCTATCTGCACCAATTCCAAATACTGCTCTTGTAATTTCATTGTCCGAAATTGGTCTGGTCAATGAGTAATTCATCTCCGGTGAAACTCGTGATTGAAAATTGGTGAAAATGTTCTCATAGGTGCGAGCATTTGACCGTGTAGTTTGGAACATGTTATTGAAATAGCGACAAGCAGTTTGGCTAGTTGCATGATGCCCTCGGCTTTTGCTTCCATCAGTATCTTCAATCGCTAAAATACGGTTCCTCGCAAGCCTCTGTTTAGTTGCGGTACTAAAGAACTTTGTATTACGATCTCCTGCTGTTATCCAATTTATCCGACTCCGTTGATGCCAATATTGTTCATCTTCGATGTAGGCATTTATTAAGATACGTCTGAATCTGATGTAGTTGAGTTGTAGACATTGTGCCATTGGACAAAGCCGTATCTAATTCCGTTTTTAAAGCCTGAATTTTCTTTGTTGTTGGTACATAATTGTTCTTCTTCCATATTAAAATAGATCTATGACACGCGGTTATACGATCATCTAGCACCAATGTATGAGGAACATGTCGCCAAGCTTGGAGAACTGTTTCTTTGAAACCTTCTTTTGAAAAAATACGTTTATCATAACGAAACCATCCCCGTCGATTTTCTTGTGTGTGGAAACAATTGACAATCAGAGGTCGATGATCGGATCCTTGAAATGGTAAAAACTCAACTAATGCTGAAGGAAACAAGTTGAGCCATTCAGAATTTGCCATCGCTTTATCGAGACAACACCAAATTCTATGTGTATAACGTTGACCTGTCCAGCTAAATCGATCACCCATATGTTGCAAATCATGGAAGTCACACATATTGATCATTCTTCAGAAATCAAGGAAGGAGTTCGGGTGTCGCGGAGGTCCTCCTCGCTTCTCACTATTGTCTTTTATCTCATTAAAATTGCCTAGTATTAGCCAAGGAGCCAATCTATTCCCGGAAATTCTTTGAATGCGTTCCCAAAAATGATTGCGATTACTCGGAATAGGAGGACCATACACAAAAGAGAAATAGAAATTAATTCCATTAGGGGAAAACGAAAAAACCGAAATTACCAATGATTTCTTCCAAAAAACTACTAAACCTCCACGTATACCTTGTGGAGTAACTGATACATAATTTGCATAACCTAAAGAGCCACCAAGATCTTGGATCATGTCATCGGATTGCTTGGTTTCAAAGAGGCAAATGATGTCCGGGAGATATTTGTGAGACATCTCCTTAAGGCGTCGAACTGTCAAGTCATTGCCTAGACCTTGACAGTTCCAAACGGTTGTGATCATGGCTGGTTGGGTGGTTTAGGTTCCACCAAACCTTGAATCTTGTTGATGTGAACAACACTCGAAGATGTGTTGTCTCGGACATCACCACTGCGTGTGGCAGAAGTGGAAGCTTCGGTCTCGGAGTCTTCAGTTGCAAACTTACGCTTTCGTGTTTTGTGGTATTCGACATCGATCCCCATGAAAGGCTCATGTTGAGTGCTTGGTTCTGGTTCAGCAACAATTATAGGTGATGGAGATTGAACAAGCGCCACTTCCGCATCATGAAACCCATTATCAACTGGCTCGACATTATCTGCATCTTGTATATTCGCCAATTCTTCATTTTCTTCTGGATCAGATTCGACTTCTTCAATCTGAACTCCTGAGTTGTTGTTCGGTGGAGGAGAATTATCACTGTCACCATCACTATTTGAAGAATGATCTGTACCCTTATTCACCATTAGACAAGCCCTTGTATCATGAGTCAACATTCCACATGCTTCACAAAATCCTCTAAGCCTCTCATAGCGGAACTTGAGCAAAGTATTGATTCCCAGTGTAAATTGAAAGTAACGTTGAAACTTGAGGGCACAGCAACATCCCAGTTCAGACATATACGAACAAACTCCACTCGTGTAGCAGCTTCAGCCGAAAAATCAGTACCCAATAAGTGACCCATTGCTCGACCTATATGGTTGATCACGTTTTGAGAGAGAAATTGGAGAGGAATGCCTCTTATTTGAACCCAAAAAGGAATGAGATTGAGCAGTTGCGGGGACATTGTAGGAGTCCAACGTTGTAAGATTAACATCCTATCTGCAAAAGCCCAAGGTCTTCCTCTCAATATATTCTCCATCATTTCTTCAGTAGGGAAGAGAAACTGAAAACATCCTCCTGCAACAATGCGACCTTGAATGAGTCCAATTTAGATAAAGATTAGATAAAGAAAAGGCGCGAACTCGAAAGATATTCAGACGCCAAGCCCGTGGCATCACGGCAATTATTGAACGAAGATTCTGACGACGTGGGACGGTTGGCCGGCCAATTATGATAAATCGATTAATCGCTTCTGCTTGTATCGTGACGTCCGTAGGGATGACAAAAGGGACATCGTCGGCCCCTAATCCAAGTCTTGCATCGTTTGGCAAAGATTTGCGGCCATGAGAAGAAGAAACAGAGGGAATCGGACAAACCAGAGTATGGATAAAAATAGAGTGAAAAGAAGAAGAAGATAAAGACATTGATATATATATACATGTCTCTCCCAAAAATTGGAGGAAAAGGCATCACGATTTCTAAAAGGAATCGTGGGGTAATCACCGGATTAGAAAGAGGAATGTGGTGTGATTCGTTGTCGGTGTTAATTAAAGAAACCGTTATCAGAATGATAAACGGTAAATCGGCGATGATGGCTCTGTAATCGCCCAAAAAGTCGCACGTGTTTTTAGTTTCGTGATGATTAGTTTTGTAGTGAGTTTTTTACTTGTAGTTTTATAAAATAACTCATACTATGATAAGTTTCTTATTAAAATCCAAAAAAACTTATTTGTTATAACAAACAAATTTGTATTTAGGTTCTTATCAAAATCTCAACAAAAGATTTATTTTAAAAAAATCAATGAAAATCAAATCTTAATTGGTTAAAGATTTCCTTTTTAAACCAGAAAAAATTAAATTTTAATTGGTCTTTCTAAACCAACAAAAATTAAATCTTAACTTACACCAAAAAAAAAATTCAAATCTTAATTGGTTTTAAAAAAAATTTTAACAAACAAAATCAAATCTTAATTGGTTAGAGATTTTTTTAAACCAACAAAAATCAAATTTTAAATGGTTAAATTTCCTTTTTAATTGTATGTTTTTATTGAAATCGAATCAAAAGAAATAATTAAGTTTTAAAAATAATATTATCTAAATAAAAAGACAAATTAATGAATTTAAACAAATTGACCAACCAAAACAAGTCAAGAGATTTAAAATCTTTACTATATTGAATCGTTTGAGAATTGTGATAATTATCCTATGGTGGATCTTAAATAGACCTTGTTTATTAGTTAGGATTAGAAGTATTATTTTTAATAAATATCGATTAGGATTAGGAATATAATTATTCAAAAGATCAAAATTGTAATAGAATAATTTCAAAGATAATCTCAAAGTAGGCGAGATGTGATAATAATAATCAGAATATAATTAATTAATTAATAATATTTAATCTAGATAATAATAATTAATTAATTAGTTATAAAATCTTATCAGAATATAATTGTGTGAAAAATATTATGTGATAATGTTTCCTAGTAACAATACAACCTAGTCCAAAAGAGACAATATAACAAGGTATTTAAGTTAATGCTACGCTTTTATTTTATTTTATTTTATTTCGTCAACCTTACTCATTCATTTTACTAGTGGTATCGACAAAGGCCCGATCCATTAGCCAAATTGCTCCCACTGAAGCTGGTGGAATTTGAACCCCTCATCTGGTGTCTAGCTAGATTAGAGACAAGCCAACTGGGCCACCTGCTTTTTGACTGATACGCTTTTATTATATAAGAGATTGTAGTACAACCAATCAATTCATTGATCTTTTTAAAAAAATATCTAACGTTTATGATTTAATAAATTACTGCATAAATATAATAAACAAAAACATCCTTTAGAATTAAAAGTATTACCTTGAAACTACATGTAAAAGACAATAAAAATTGTTAAATTGTTTGAAATATTGTTAAATTTTGTTGCAATACATTACAATTGTAAAATATATAATTACACATACATAAATTGGATATCACAAAAAATAAATTTGCAATAACATTGATTCACCTAATTATCTACATCTTAAAAAATAATAAATAGATGTTTAAAACATTTTGATTAAACAAAAAAAGGTTAAAAAACATTTTAACATGTCGAATATTACATTATATGTTCTTAAATACCATCCTAATAATAAGTTAAATATAATTTTTGTTTATATAACCAACACTAAATCAATATATACTTTTAATAATCAGTTTCTAAAGATAAGAATTATCAACTTTTTTTTTGTCTCTTGGTTGACGTTTGGGAGCGATATATTATTTTGTATTTTTAACTTCATTGACAATGGTTTTCCTTCATCTTTGCTATTATGATTTTCTTCATTTTTGTATCTTTCCTTTTTATATTTTTTCTTTTTTAGTTTCTCATGATTTTTGCGATTATTGTTTTTTGTATTTTTGAAATATTTAAAACTATTCAAAGTTGTGTTTAATAAAAATTTTATTTTTATGAAAAATTCAATTGTAATTTACTTAATATTAGTAATGGTATCATTATATGTTTTAATAATTGTAATTCCTGTTGTTGATAATTATATGAAATTACAAATTTGTCCAATAAGTTTGTCACTTAAAATTGCAATCATAACATAATCATCTGTTGTACTTTGTGTTTTCCTAAACAATGTAAAAGATAAATTTCTAAATACTCAAAATTTTATTCATATATGAACATGTATTGCATTTAAGATTGTTACCATCTTTTATTTATTTATTTTTATTACATTTACTACAAGGAATATAACTCTAACTATGTCTTGATGATAATTCAATAATTTTTGCCTTGCATAAATATATCTTATCATATAATAATATTTTCTATAAATATTTTAAAATAATTAAATAAGTACAAAATTGAATACTCATTAGTTTTTATAACACATAAAATTTGTATTTACCTCAACTATATCTTCAAAAAGCAAATCATAGAGTTTATATATTGTAACCAGATCTTCTTCATTTACTATATTCAGATTAACTCTATTTTCAATGTTCTTATGAAATTCAGATAGAGTTATACAAATAAAATCATTAAATAAATAATCAATTATCAAAAAATTCAAACACAAATTAACTTAAATTGAATTAATTGGATCTTTGAGATATAATTTTGAAGCATTAACGGTGTTAAGGTACAAATAACTTAAAAATTAAGTATAAAATATCATCATAGATATTGTTTCGATAAAGTTGTTAACAAAATTCTTGATGTTCTTTTAAATTATTAAATACACACTCATAAATTAACAAAAACTAATTTCATATACAAATAATTAAAATTACTATTTTAAATTCATAATTTATTTCTTACCTCCATAGAATTTTAGGTTAACACTTGTTATTATTATAACTTCACCTTTAGGATTCTATCCTTTGATCATTTCCTTATGTTGTTCAATTTTTTACCCCGTATTGTTATTCGAACTTTGCTTCCACTATAATTTGATTTGTTACGGACTTTAAATAAAATATATGTCTCTAAATTTGAAGTTAAATTATAACTTTTTATTATTAGATCTATAATTAATTTTGAAATATCAATGTTGGTATCTAGGAGTGTCAAAATGGGTAAAAAGTGATGGGTCAACCCAACCCAACCTATACCCATCAATTCATTGGTTTTAAAATTTTTGACCCTAATGGGTTAAATGGGTTTGGGTTGGAATGAATTGGGTTCTAATGGGTTGATGGGTCGAAACGGGTTACTCATTAACTTGTTAACATTTAAGATTTGAACTACAAACCAACCTATTTTTTCTCTCTATTTTTTAATAATTCCTCTTTTTTACACTCTCTCCTCATTTTACTCTCTCTCATTTTTTTACTC
>OVBA01006432.1:0-17008 GCA_900406435.1 Lepidium aucheri
CCTCGATTTGAAGCTCATTAACAATTCTTGTAATTTGTTCCAACTATTTACGATAGTGTTTGATTCGTTAAAGGATTGGATTCTATTTAGGATTGTTTGTTTGAACTTTTGTAATGAGACTCGTATCTCTTTTCCCCTCATATCCATTGACATAATTTACCAAGGTCTGAATTGGCTCTAAGCGGGTTGATCATCATGCCGGGTAGATTATAAAACGCCTATGGAGATAGGGTCTGTTAGTAGTCAACTCGAGTTTGTTTGCCACGAGAGTGGATTCATTGTTATAGTTCTTGCTGCCTAGAGATTAGCTTTATTGAGTGTTGTCAAGCGCCTAGGTGGTCTAAGAGTCATGCTGATCCGTGACGCTCACTCCTCAGGAACCTGTTTTCTTATCTTGCGTTTAATTCACTCTTGACATTGCTGCTTATTGCTTCGTTTTAATTTCTTTATTATTGCTGATTGATTTGTTCATTTTTATTTTAAGTATGATCTAGGTTCTTAGACAAACCAAACTTTGATTGGCTTGAATTAGGATAATTAACTGCATTCTGAGTGTTAACTACATTCCCAGTTGGGTTGACACCTATTATACTACACCGACATATTAGTGTAATAGGATTTAAAAACTTGAGTAAAATCCTGTTATCAAATTGGCGTCGTTGCCAAATAGGTTTCTGCTAGTTACATTTAGGATTGTTAACTTTCTAAGCTCAAGTTCTTTTTGTTTCTTGTTACTTACTCACTTGTGATACTGTCTTTTGTGTTCTGTTTCAGGTGATTTCAACATCCAGTGAGTCCGCTACAACCTACTGTTTGAGTTGAGTTCACGTATTGTATGCAGACACATTCACAGGGGAGTCATAACCTACTCCAACCTCTTGACACAATTGACCAGCTTCCACGCGAGTTGAGAGCAAAGAAAAACCAACTCGAAAGTACACCATAAGATCCAGCTGAAATAGATCGCATGAAATCTCGAATACAAACCAACTTCCCCCTGAGAACACCAACCCACCCCCTATGGATGGACCATGACAGAGGAGGCCTCGAATAATCGGAGCTCGAGATGCACCAAACACTCATACGCAGAGACATGGAATTGTGCTTCTAGCTATTTTGAACAACAACTTTGTGATCAAGAGCAGTCTCATCTCCATGATCCAGAACAGGCAGTTTCATGGACTACCCTCTGAAGACCCTCTTGATCACTTGGACGAGTTCGAGCGCATTTGTGGATTACAAATGCTTAATGGTGTCCGTGAGGATGCATTTAAACTTAGGCTGTTTCCATTCTCACTCGGAGATAAAGCCCGCATTTGGGAGAAGCATTTACCACAAGGATCTATTACTTCTTGGACTGACTGCAAAACTACTTTTCTGAGCAAGTTCTTCTCCAACTCTCCCACTGCAAAGCTCATAAGTGCTATCTCGAGCTTTACACAACAATACCATGAAACATTTTCTGAAGCATGGGAGCGCTACAAAACTTATCAAACCCAGTGCCCCCATCATAGTTACGCTCCGGAAAAATTGCTTAGAAACCTTTACAGAGGTGTTCATCCCAACATCCGAAGGCTCCTGGATAGTGCTAGTAACAGAAATTTCCTAAACAAGGATGTCAATGAAGGTTGGGAGTTAGTGGAGAATATGGCACAGGCAGATGGGCAGTATAATGAAGATTACGATAGGACCGTCCGTGGTACAGTGGATACAGACACAGTTAGTATGAAGGAGCTCAAGACCCTGAACGAGAAAATTGACAAGCTGCTGCTGGTGCAACAGAAACATGTTCACTTTATGACTAGTGATGAACATCTTCAAGACGAGGAGGATGATCAGGTTGCGGAGATTAGTTATCTACAGAATCAAGGGGATGGTTACACGCAGTGCAACAACTACAAGCAATACCCCAACCTATCATATAGGAGTAATAATGTCGCAAATCCCCAAGACCTGGTCTACCCACCCAAACCCCAGAATGTTCACCCCAAACCTTTTGTCCCTAAGCATCCATATCACCAGAATTTCCAGCTAGCTCCAATAGTGCCTCCTGTGTATGAATCTCGAGCTCCAGCAATTGCAACACAACCACCAGAGGTTCTGATTTTGCTCCAAGAGATACTTAAAGGGCAGAAAGCATCAGTTAGTGAAATCAAGCAAAAGTTTACTGAGGTGCATTCCAAGATTGACGCCTCTCACAATGATCTCCACTGCAAGTTTGAGACACTGAACGCAAGACTTAAGTATGTGGAGAGTCAGCAAGCATCATCTTCTTCTGTGAAGAAGACTGGGCAACTTCCATGGAAAGCAGTTCCCAATCCAAAAGAGTATCACGCCAACGCTATCACTCTGAGGTGTGGATGTGAACTGCTAATTCGAGCAGAGAATTTCAAGGGTACTGAGGACAGTGAGGTTCAGGAGGGGGAGGATTCTCTCATCACTGGTCAGACAAAAACTTCCACTTCAGACATGATACTCGAACAGGAAACTCGAGCTGGAGTTGTTCCTATGCCACAGTCTGCTGAAGATCCCACACCTAAAGCTAAGTCAAATACATCAGATCAAGTTGAACCAAAACCCAGTGTTTCAGATACTCAACCACCTGTAGCAGCTCAACAGAAGATCAAACCCTTTGTTCCGCCACCCTACATACCCCAACTACCATTTCCCCAAAGGTTCAAAAAAGATCTCACTGAGAAATACAAATCCCTTTTTGACAAGCACATGCAAGACATTGAGGTGAAGATTCCTATCCTAGACACCTTTATGCTGATGCCTCCATACCAAAAATTTCTGAAAGAAGCAGTAAAGGAGAGGACTCAAGAAGTTGAAGGAATGGTCGTCTTGACAGACGAGATTAGTGTTGTAATCTAGAGGAAGGTTGTACCGAGAAAGCTTGGTGATCTTGGAACCTTCACAATAACATGCTCGCTAGGACCCTTGTCGTTCAGTAAATGTCTCTATGATCTTGGTGCCTCGATAAGTCTAATGCCACTCTCAGTAGCTCAGAGGTTAGGGTTTGGTGATTTCAAGTCCTGCAGAATCTCATTGATTTTAGCTGATAGATCTGTGAGAATCCCTCACGGCATACTGGAAGATCTTCCTGTGAAGGTGGGAGGAGTTGAGATACCTACATACTTCATTGTTCTGGAGATGGAATAATGAGGTCATCGACCACAACACCTTGTTACTTGAAGCTATGGATATCCCGAGCATGCATGATGGACCAAGTACTAGATGCAAGACAAGTACATTAAGAGACAAGTTCAATCACAGAGTTAGCAAGCTGCTTGGAATCATTACACCCGCCTTAGAGACCGACCAAGCACTCACCGGAGCATACAAGCGAGCTGCCACTAGTTCAACAACCAACCAAGCAAATAAGGTTAGTTTGTGTTATATAACTAACCTTCATGCAGGTCGCGCCAACAAGTAGCTCGCGCCAACAAG
The DNA here is from genome assembly GCA_900406435.1 of Lepidium aucheri. Lineage (NCBI taxonomy): Eukaryota > Viridiplantae > Streptophyta > Magnoliopsida > Brassicales > Brassicaceae > Lepidium > Lepidium aucheri. The sequence goes on from OVBA01006432.1 coordinate 3,451, forward strand.
TAGCTCGCGCCAACAAGTAGCTCCAACTACAAAAGCACACGGAACATGAAGACTTACCAAGTTTAGAAGACGAGTGAGGACTTATCATGTTTGATTTAATTTTATTGTGTGTTTAACTTTCGTATCTTGCATCATGAATGTTGCGTCATTCAAGTTTCAATTAGTGATTTAATTTTCATAATTGTAGAGCTTAATCAGCTCCATTTTCTGCCCTTCGAAGGCACCACCGACGAGCTATATATAAAGCTCCTTACGGTTTTGTAATTTTTAACCAATGATCAATAAAGTTATCGTTTTCTCTCAAACATTTTGCCGTCTATTTTCTCTTTGAGGAGTTAAGAGTTATAGCTGAGGTCTTTCTAGTGAGGAGTCCTAAAGACCGGTCGAACTTATCACGAGTTCCATCACCAACTCGTGTGGTGTTCATCACCTTCCACACCATTCACCTTCACCGATTGAAGATTGACTCTAGAAGTCTTTTCAACCGGATCTTGCCACTTCCAACCTGATCCTTGAGATGTTGTAAATATTCAGAATTCAAAACCAGGCAGGAGGAGCACATCATGGAAGAAGAGCCTACAGATCCCCTGCTGTTTGGAAGAGCTTTCTTGGCCACAACAGGTGCATTGATTGATGTCAGGAATGGGGTAATCGAGTTGAATCTTGGTCAGGACCTTAAAATGAAGTTTAACATCAATGATGCGATAAAGATGCCAACTATTGAAGGACAAAACTTCACAATTGAGGGAGGGAACCAGTTGGATGTCAAACCTCATGACCTCCCTCATGTTGTATTGGTTAAGAGTGGTAAGGCTAGTGACGACTGCAGAAAAGTTCCAATGTATAAAGAAGTTGTTGATAGGAGAAGCCTCGAATATTTCTTTGCTTACAGTATGGTTATACAGCCGCCACCTATGGAGATACGCAAGTCACCCAAATTGGACCTTGGATCTGATATAATTCTGCAACCCAATAGATTTGTGGATAGTGTAATTGAGTACATGGTGAAGAGCAGCAATCGTCCCAAGACATTTTCTAAAGCCAAGCAGCTACTTTTTCCATCAAAGCTTAAATCAAACTGGTTAAGACCTTTCGGCGTCAAAGAGTTTATACCTTGTGGAGTCATCACTTTGGTTACCAAGGAAGGAGATGATCTTCCAATAAATTGGAACAAAGTCAAGCTGTACATGGTTAATGAAACCACTTCTGAGGGGATTTCAACTCCTCTCTTTGAACCATCCCAAGTATAAATGGAGCAAAATTCAAGCTCAGTGACTTAAAATAAGCGCACTTGGGAGACAATCCCATGGTATCTTTGTACATACTTTAATCAAGCTTTTGAAATTTTCTTGTTTTTTGGTATAACCTTTGGTTTCCAGGGCATTACAAGTGGCCAATGAGTTTTGAGATTTAAATCTATGGTTTTGGCAGCAAATGGGAAGAGATCCAAGCTAAAGGAGGGGCAAAAGTTTGAAATCTGGTGGAAAAATGTGGCTACTCAAGCTGGTTCAAGTGACTCTGGACTTAAAAAAAATGGCATATCAAGCTATGATGGCGCAACCACATGGGTCACACGCCAACGCTATCCTGGTCTCGCAACACACTCGAGCCACACTCGAGCTCATTACCACCACACCGCCAAACCGCACTCAAGCCCCGTCTCATGCTTTACCGCCAACCACCACTCAAACCAAACTTGACCTTTACTCGAGCCACTTCACGTCATGCCGCCATCATATTCATGACCAGCACTAGTAGATCTTCAACCGCCTCTTCACTGAGGTATACCCGCTTAACTTCTCTTGTACATATCATTACATGTTTCGATTATGTTTGCCGATCTAGGGTCCTTTTTCATTCTTTTATTTACACAAGGGACTGTGTGATTTAAGTTTGGGGGAGGAATCTAGAAAATGTTTGATCGCGTTTTCTTTGTTCTTATTTTCTTTTTTCATGCATTCATATAAGTTTTGATCATGCATACATTTAAGGCATAGAAAAGCACAAAAAAATTTGGTAAAATTTTATAAAAAAGAATTACAAAATAGAGTGTCATGTAGCTTGTACCCATTTAGGATCGAGTCTAGTTATGTAGTGGGTATAATGATGATTCCACCTTGCAAGCCTGCTAATTTTTGTGTTAAATTCACTGCCCTGAGTTAATGTTGTTTGCTGCTTGCTTTCTGGTATGAAGTTTAAGACTGCACCATGCTAGGAATGTTTAGTTTGTGTTTCATAACTTTGCTGATTTTATTGTAATTAGACGCTACTCCTTGCTAAGTGATAACCTGAAATGAATGCTTAATTATCAAGTCTATGCATTGAATTTGAACTTGTGGATCACAAAATACTCGGATTTCCTTTCACCATCTGCATCTAACATGTTAATTCGAGTAGACTCCCACCTTGACCTTTACCTCCTTTCAAACCCTGCATTTCTTGTTGTGTGACTGTGAGGCCTATTTCGGTCTAATCTTGGTATAAAGTGTTAAGTGAGCACCGACAGGGACAAGGTTTCATGTAGTATCTAGTTCACGATTTTTGAATCAGACTAGGTGTAGGTGGTTTACGAATATAGGAAACTTGATTACTATGATTGAGAAAGGAATGAAGAAAAGAATAAGGGCATGAGTTAAAGAAATAAAGGGGAGAAAGAGCACAAAACGTATGTATGTTCTAGTAAAAGGTTTTGGAAAATTAAAATTCGGAATTGGGTTCTAAGAAAAAAAAAGATAGACAAAGCTTAGAGTGTCTTGTGTATTAAAAGTGAAAATAGAACCAGAGTTGTTATGTGTTATGATCCAAAACTGCTAGAAGAGTTGAGTTAAGAAACACCTTTCCTTAGATTAGCGATGCAAAAGAAGTTTCTGAAGTTGATCTTATTGAGCGATTGGCTGAAAGAAAGAAAAGTCTTCCTGATTTAAAAGGGTAGAATTAGGATCAGACTTTGGGTTTTAGAATGAATAAAATTTGAGCTCGAATTGTAGACACTGGGTAGATGAGACCTTGTTTCTGTATGCATTTGTTGGTTCTCACCTTTAGCGTTATGCTAAAGTTTATCCATTCTGAGTGATCCTTGTGCAGATTTGATGAACCAGTACGTTGAAGAGTTGCTGGTCATGAATCGGTGCTACTAATGGTTTTTAAGAATTGTTTAGCTGCAGGTGTGACCGAAGTAGAACTTCCCATGGAGATTTCATTTCTCTTGAACAAGTTTCAAGACATCTTTTTGGAAGACATTCCACCCGACCTGCCACCACTCTGAGGAATTGAGCATCAGATAGATTTAGTTCCTAGTGCACCCTTGCCCAACCGACCCGCATATTCATGAATCCCAAGGAAACTCGCGAGCTTGAGAAGCAAGTACAAGACTTTATGAACAAGAGGTATATATCCGAGAGAGGCTTAGCCCATGTGCTGTACCCGTACTGCTGGTTCCAAAGAAAGACGATACATGGAGAATGTGGTTGACTGTTGGGCGATCAACAACATCCCGGTCAAGTACCAGCACCCGATCCCACGACATGATGATATGCTAGATGAGCTTTGCGGAGCTACCATATTTTCAAAGATTGATCTCAACAGTGGCTATCACCAAGTGGGAATGAAGGAAGGCGACGAGTGGAAGACAACCTTCAAGACAAAGCAAGGCTTGTACAAATGGCTTGTGATGCCCTTTGGTCTCACCAACGCACCGAGTACCTTCATGCGGCTTATGAACCAGGTTCTTCAACCTTTGATCTCCAAATTCATTGTAGTATACTTCGACGATATCTTGATCTATAGCAGGAACTTGGCGGAGTATAACTCATCTTGAAATGGTTCTAGAAACGCTCCGGAAAGAAGGCCTTTACGCCAATCTTAAGAAATGTGTGTTATGCACTAATGAGTTGGTGTTTTTAGGCTTCGTTCTTAGTTCAACAAGATTGCGCGTGGAGAAAGAAAAGATCAAGGCGATACAAGATTAGCTGACACCGACCACAATCAGGCATATTTGCAGTTATCACGGTATAGCCATCTTTTACCAGCGATTTGTTCGTGACTTCAATACCATCATCGCACCATTCACGACAGTCATCAAGAAAGATGTTCTGTTCAAATGGGGTCCGGCCAAGAGGATGCATTCCAATGGCTCAAAGACAGCCTTACCCAAACACCAATATTTTCTTTATCCAATTTTGACTTAACGTTTGAAGTTGAGTTTGATGCATCATGGCTAGGGATTGGAGCTATGCTCACGCAAGGAGGCAAACCCATGGCTTATTTTAGTGAGATGTTGAGTGCAGCAACTCTCAACTACTCGACATACGACAAAGAACTTTACACCTTAGTCCGCTCACTTGAGACGTGGCAACATTACTTGCTGGCAAAGAAGTTCGTGATCCACACGGACCATGAGACGTTGAAGCACCTAAGAGGCGAGACCAATTTCAAGAAAAGGCACGCATGCTGGCTCGAATTCATCAGGACGTTCCCGTACGTGATCAAGTACAAGAAGGATAAAGAAAATATGGTCCCGAATGCTCTATCAAGGCGACACGCTTTAATCTCCACCATGGAAGCAAAGGTATTGGGCTTTGAGTACATTAAATCACAGTATGCTGATGATGCAAACTTTAAGGAGATATTCGAAGCATACGCACAAAGAGTCTTTTGCGATTTCTACCTCCACAGTTGATTCATCTTCAAGAAATCAAGGCTATGTATTACCCAAGGATTTATACGAGAATTATTGGTCACCGAGGCACATGGAGGAGGGCTTATGAGACACATTGGCATCAAGACGACGTTGGGCATGCTTAAGGAATATTTCTTCTGGCCACATATGAAGCAGGACGTCATTAGGCATTGCAAAAAGTGCATTGCTTGCCTTAAAGCGAAATCCAGGTCACATCCTCACGATCTTATATGCTTTTGCCTATACCTAACGCCCCTTCGGTAGATGTTTCTATGGATTTTGTATTAGGTTTGTCGAAGTTCCAGAACCGTGATACCATACTCATTGTCGTAGATCGCTTCTCAAAGATGGCACACTTTATCCCCTGTGACAAATCCAACGACGCCTCACAGATCGCAACCCTCTTCTTCAGAGAAATTGTTAAGTTGCACGGGTCACCACAAACGATAGTCTCTGACCGCGACCAACCTCACATGCGGGACACAGTACTAGATGCAAGACAAGCTTAATCTGGGACAAGTTCATCAACGAAGTCGGAGCATTGCTGAAGCTGATTGCACCCACGTTCGAGACAAGTCAAGCTTTGCTCACTCAAACCCTCGGACCAGAAGAGGTTATGCTAGCACCGTAAGCATCATAACGACTCTCGACCAAAATCGAGTTGCTGTCGATCAAATACCTCACCACCAATGACTCAGTCTCGATTGGATCCATTGCCTGCTCGGCTAAGGTATGCGTGTGTTTTATTTCTATCCATGCAGGTTCATCACCCACCAACCAGCCTCCATAGTTTATTTTCGAGTCTTAGTTCATAAGTTTGTTCGGTCCAAATAAGGTAAGTTTAGTCACCAACCATTGTGGATAACAAACTTACCATATTTGGACCTCGTTGAATCTTTTATTCTGTTTGGTTAAACTTTGCGTTTTGTTAGAATGGTGCGCCACTCACTTTCCTTTTCCGGATCCTTTTGTTTTTTTGCAGAGTCTTTGACTCATTTGTTTGCCCTAGAAGGCCACCAGCCGAACGAACTCCTTTATAAGATTCCTAGACAGTGCTTTGTATTGGTAGATTTTGATTAATAAAAAAGGAACCTTTCCTCTCCCCAGCCATTTCGGGTTAAGAAGATGTGAAAGTGCCTTTCTCTCTATAAGAACGGTGCGTTCCGGGGTGTGAAGTGGGATAGAAGGGATTTCATAATTGGGGTTTTTAATAAGACAACCTTTTCATTTTTCATTTTTTTTTTCAATATGAAAAAGTANAACGAACTTTCTCTCTAGTTTTTCAGACAGAAAACTAAGAACCCTAGCCGCCCCTTTCTCGTCGTGAATTCAAGAGAAAGTGACGAGATCTATTTCAGTGATGATTCCCGATAGATCAGACCGAGTTTATCACGAATTCAATCATCAATCTGTGTGGTACTCATTCGCCTATACCGCCATCATTAACACTTTTGAAAGATCGACTCTTGAAGCCTTCTTTACTGGTTTCTCTATCTAAATTCACGGAGATCGACTCCTGAAGTCTTTTCGAGAATTCCTATCCAAAAGCTTCACCTCCGAGGTCCTCATTAATGAGAGTGGCTTGATTTAAATGTGTGTTTCATGTCCTAAGGTCAACTTAATGTGTTCCTTTTGCATCATTAGTTTGTTATCATTCTCTTAGATCAATTTTTTAACCTCTTGACTCATTACTTTGTGATTTATTTCTCCGCATGGTTTAGTAGTTAATTCTTTTTCACTGGTTCTTTCTTCATTAGCCTATAACCTTTTATTGTACACTGCTTTGTTTTATTTTCTTGTTTGGTTTATTTTATTGCTTTGGTTAATTGGTAGTTTTGTTATTGATTTAGTTTAGTTTAAAATATAGATTTCATTCCAAATTACATTTTGCTCTAGATTAGATTGGATTCTTGCATCTTAGTGTGTTGATTCGAGCTTCTTTGTGATTCAATTCTTAAGTGCTACAATGAAAATATTGTACTTTTGGTAATTGATTAAAGTGTATATCACATTGGAACTTAGTTTTGACCAATATCGCAAGGTCACAAATTAATTGTGTAGGAAGTCCTATCATTCTCCACACAGCCATGTCATAATGAAAAGTGAAGAAAATATGGTTAGCACTTTCAAATTCTGCACAACAGGAAGACAAGATGGATTTACTTGGACAGTGCGCCTCATCAAATTAATCGAGATTGGTAATGACCGTGATCCGACTCTCCATAAAAAATGGAGTTTCAGAGGTATGTGTAATCAGCATATTCTTGAGACCAATTCGAACGGTGAAAAAGAGGTTTCAGATGATCTGCACTACTATTTAGTGCAAGCCAATACTCAGATCGTACTCGATAACAACCATCTTTTTGATAACCCAAGAGTATATTATACAATTGATTAGATGATGGTATGTAAAATCTTCCAAATATTATGATGACCTGAATTATAAATAAGAGCATTGATCTTTGATAGGTCTCATTATCCTGTATGAGCATCCACCATACGTGATACCGGAAGTGTAGGATTCTCTTGTGGCTGCAACTTTGGTCGATGTGGAGGCATTAAAGAAGGCCAGGAGCCACTACCAATGGTGATATCAAAGCCATTGCCAACACTTTGTCACATGTCTTTAGTCAATAATTCACGCCCAAATTGAAGAGAACTCCATCCATTAAGATGGCTGAGTGCCAGCAAATGCATTTAGGATTGAACCATAAGAAAATTAATGTGCTTGAAGAACACACTACCAACAAGCTATTAAGTATTTGTGTAAGTTTCAAACCTGATTTTCCAAGAGGACTTTACCAAAAAGACATTAATTATGATGACATCTACATATATATATATATAAAGTGAAATCTTGCTCTTTTCTTAGAGTGCCACCTCATCAACTCATTTAAATTATTATCTTAAATTTAGAATCCTTAATACAAAACTAATCTACATCTTAATTAAAAAGAAAGTTTATTAATTCACTTCATAGATACAAAAGATAATGGATTTCTCAATCATTTCACTAAATCTAATTAAACACAAAAAAAAAAAACAGTGTTTACATTACTAAATTACTCTTTCAAAGGAAAAAATATCTATATATATAAAATCAAATCTTGCTCTCTTCTTAGAGTGTCACCTCATCAACTCATTTAAATTATCATCTTAAATTTAAAATCCATAATACAAAACTAATCTACATCTTTATTAAAAAGAAAATTTATTAATTCACTTCATAGATACAAAGATAGTGGACCTCCCAATCAATTCACTACATTTAATTACACAAAAAATAGTGCTTACATTACTAAATTACTCTTTCTAAGAAAAAAATAGTATAATAATTTATTTGAACGTAAATGATCTAATAAAAAGAAAATATCTCTTAAATTAGTTTTCTAAAACATAGATGTTTCATACTGCTTCATAATCAGAAAGCTTTCTTCGTACTTCCTTCAACAATCTTAAAAGTTTTGCTATTATATTTTTTTAATCAGCTTTAATTGATGTTAACAGATTCACTCATTTGTCAAATTTCCGAATATAAAGCTTCTACAACTTACAAATCATATGCAAAATCCAAGAATAATACTTCCACAAAATGTCATAACGTCAGGTAAAACAAAATTAGTCTTAGTAATTTATATGATGTATACTTTTGACTCCTTATACCTGAAAATAAATTCATACATATTGAAAGCACAAATAAATAACCAAGAGTGATAGAAAATTTAGCTCTACTGTATTATCTTAACTCTCCACTATATTGTCTTAACTCTCCAAAATGTAATTTCCTCCCACTCTTCTCTTATAGATAGACAATTTGATAATCTAAATGATCATTGTCACTCATTAAAAATTACCTCTTCCAAATTCACAACAAATTAAATAAGATGGAAATTTTCCACCTTTCTTTTTCAGAATTGAAATTTGGTCAGGGTTTACAACATGTCATTGCAAGACTTTTGCGTTTCTGGCAAGCCTGCAATGTCAAGACAGATGGAGAGATCATATGGTCGGCATGTTGTTCTTTGATGAAAAGGTATAATGACTTCCAAGAATAACGTAGAATGTACTACTTAAATACAACATGTATTTCTAAATATTACTTTCCATCCTTGCACCAATGGTAATGCAAGATTCTATTCATGTTCACCGCCTATATGTATTCAAAAATCTTTTGAAAGAAAGAGCAATCTACTCTATTAGTGGCTTTGACATAACAAGGTTTGATTGTTGGTAATTTCCTTTTCTCTTTCCTATATTTTTTCTTATTAACAGTGTTTAATAAATTAATTCGCATTGATACAAATCCCGGCCAAAGGGAGGGTTCCCAACTAGTTAAAACAAAAAATTAAACATCACCACTGTTTCAGATTGAATCTTAACAACATTATTCTCCATTTGAAACTAAAAAAGTATTAGTAAGATGTAATAAGTATTAACAAGATGTAAGTTTTATCTTTTTTCTTTTTTTTTGATCTAATAACTTTTTCTTGTACACAAAAATTCAAGTAAGATGTGTTGTTTTTTTTGAGTTCTCATTGTTTCTCACTTGTGTATTTAGGCATGGATCAGATATGACCCGTCACTATCTCTTCCTCCTTCTATACTATGTATTGCATGGGAAGACCAATGAGCTGTCCATCATAAGAACATTTGTGATACACCACCACCACCACCGGCCCATTAAGCCGATAAAGTAAAATAAACCTTACATATTTGTATATTTATACACACATAAAGAAACTAGAGATTCCGAGGAAACCCTAAAAGATCCAAAAGAAACTTTTTAGCTGTCATCTTTCTTATAGTTTTGATATGACTACATGAAGAATAAATGATAAAAGGAGGGGTTATACAACTCGAAATCAGCTGAAGTTTGGTGAATATATTTTTCACTCTTAGGTCAACCTGTAGCCAAAAACGGTTTATCATTTGAAATTTTTGTCTGAAAGTTATGATCATTTGTTTATGGAGATTTGCGTTTATCGGATTTTGAATAGGGTTTCTTCAAAAGCATTTTTCCAGAGAACCATAAGGAGCCATAAAACGATAAAACTATTGTTGGAAAGCCTCGACGGTCTAGTTTCTATATCAGCTTGCCAGTCCAGATTCGAGCATTGCATTCGTGGGAAATATCGCTTTAAGAAGGCAGTCCATTTGCATTCATTTTTCAGCCTAGGCTAAGATGAGGTTTGGGATATGTGGAGATGCAATTTTATCTTTCTATTTTATGCTTCTGAAGTTCATTAGTTTAGAGTTAGACATATGATTACTGCTTCTTAGAATAATATATAATTATATTATATATATATTAATACGTTTGATGAGTGTTGATTGATAATAGTTAATATATAGGTTATTATAAGATATATATATATATATATATTGGTTGTTTGACATATTTAATATATGTATATTCAGTGTGTTAATTGGAAAAAATAAATAAAGAAAATGATTAAAATGTGGGAAAGAAAAGAGTCTATGGAAGAATCGATCTACGGAACGTTGTTTTCCATATGAATCTCTTAAAATTGGAATATGGAAGGATCGAATCTATTGGATGTTGTCTTCCATAGAAATGAGTGTATGGAAGGATAGAAACTACTAGACGTTGTCTTCCATATGAAAGAGTCTCGGGAATGATCAAAACTATTGGTCGTTGTCTTCTTTATGAAAGAGCTGCTAGACTGGAGTTGACCGACATGTTGCTACATCCCATAAACCGCTGATGAGCTAAGTGAAAATCGAGCTACTGGCCATGGTCTCCCAACGAAAAGAGGTTATCACAGAGAAGATGGTTGAACCAATGATTGTGTGTGAATATTCTTGCTAGACAAGTAGATTCTTTGGGTGTTATAGTTATCGTAAATAAACATACTATATGAGTGTTTGTTTGATTCTATGCTTTTGAATAAATGTTGTGTGGATCAGGATGGTGTCATTGATTTCAATGGGCAGAGATGATCTCCTCACTGAGTAATTCATTATTCACCACGCTTTATTTTTCCTTTTCTAAGAATTTTGAACAAGATTTTTCGTGTCGATCGATTTTTCAGAAAAAGTATTTTTGGCAAGACCAAGGAATAATACTTTGTTTCTCAAGATCGAGATTGGGATGTTACAATTGGTTTCAGAGCTAGGTTAACACCATTCTAGTTCTGATCCGGAGGGCCAAAATTTTCAAGTGATTTTAAGAAAATGGTTTCAAAGAAATTTTCTGAAAGCTTAATTTAGTGGAAAAAGTGTTTTTTAAATGTTTCTGATAAAAGTTTTGAAAAAGAAGTATTTATTTATTGATTGATTGAAATCTTGTTTGTGTGCATTGATTGTTTTGAGTGTTTGTAGATAGTTTCTTAGTGAAGTTAGTTTTGCAGAGAAGTTCAGTTTCCAGTGTGTGTTGGCTGCGGTGCGAAAAATGGTTGAAGTGCCCGTTGGAGCAAGAAGTAAGTTTGTTCAATTGGAGATCGAACAATCATCCAAGAATTCGAGGATGAATTCTCTTCAAGAGGGAGAGAATTGTGAGACCCGACCCATTAAGCCCACGAAATAAATAAAATCCTACATATTTGTATATTTATACACACATAAAGGCATATGAGATTCCGAGGAAACCCTAAAAGATCCAAAAGAAACTTTAGCCGTCATCTTTCTTATAGTTCTAATCTGACCAAGAATAAAAGATAAACGGAGGGATTATACGAAATCAGCTGAAATTTGGTGAGTATTTCTTAACTCTTAGATCGACCCGTAGTCGAAAATGGTTTATTTGCGTTTATCGGATTTTTGAATAGGGTTATTTCAAAAGCGTTTTCTCAGAAAACCATAAAGAGCCCGAAAACGATCATCCTATTGTTAAAAAGCCCCGATGATCTAGTTTCTATATCAGCTTGCCGATCCAGATTCGGGCATAGCATTTGTGGGGAAGTTTTGCTTTAAGAAAAAATTCCGTTTGCATTCTTTTTTTCAAAGGTGAGTTTTGAGATTATGTTACAATCATCATCACCATCGTCATGCAAGAGTTTTACATTTTATTGTTGAACAAACAAGAATATTGTTTATTATTGAATTGGCTAAAAAAATAGGAAAAAGATTTATATTTTACTGATGAAAGTTGAAATACTTGGAGTCTCGATGTCCCACTTGAAGTACAACTATGTGAAAAAAATTTGGTAAGTGAGTACATTAGCCGTAACGATGTAACTAGTCATTTATATTTAATATACTAAAAGTATTGAACCAATATCTCATTTTTCTACTAAAAGCTAACAACAGAAAAACTAATTCAGTTTATGCAATTCTTTTGATAGTATCACTTAATTAGTCATCACTTATGTAATAGGTTATATATATATTACTACTTTAAATTTTTTATGAAAATCAAATAACCAATATTATCACATTCATATATTATTTATCAAAAATATACTTTTATCTTATTTTCCAAAAATTATATTATAGTCTTACACTGTATCTCTTCTTTGTTTATTAATTGACAAAAAAATTATGTGGAGAAAATATATATATTTATACAAATTTAAAATCAGTTTTTTGTAAATTTATATTTTCTTTTCAATATTTGTATATTTTTCATTTATTTATATCTTATATTGATTTTCATTATCATATTTTATACTTTTTTTGGCCATACTTTATATAATTTTAATTTTATAATTTAAAGTTTTGAATTTATTTTCAGTCAATTAATTTTTTAGTCTTTAGTGTTGTTCGTTTGGCAATCCATGGTTACTAGTGATTTGTCGTTGAAATTTTTAGGGACTCAAAATTCTAGTCACTAGTTCCTAGCGACTAACCGCTGTGATCGATCGTTGAACCAGCAACAACAAAACAAACAATTTTTAATCATTTTCGCTTCGCTAGCGTCAAACTAACATGGCCTAAATATAAATATCCAAAGCCGATCTATATTAGAACTGAACCCAATCCAAAAAATTAAAATATCCAATAGATTTTAAATATTTAAAATCAAGACCCAAAAAGATCTGACCTAAACCGAATGGATACCGGAATAGCCATGTTTATGCCTACTACTATAAGTAACAACCATCCCATTAAAACCTTTCATTATGTTGTGAGGCTCAAGACAATGACACAACTTTTATAAGAAACATTTTTAAACTTTAACTCACAACTATCAAATTACTCTCCAACATCTCTACCATCACTTAACTCACAAGAAATTGCTTGACTTTTCTTCTCTCTACCATTTCTACTATCTTTACTCTAATCAATAGCTTTCAAGTCACTCCCTAACATCTCTACCGTCTTTTAACTTGCTAGAAATTGCTTGACTCCAAAAATCTTTAATCAATGTTTATTTTATGTTGCAAATGATAAATTTACAGTACTCATTGAAGTGTATGTACTACAACTTAAACCAAAATAACTTTTAAAAACTGATTTATAATAATAATTTTTTACAAAGCGTTTTAACAAATTAAAACACATAAAAAAGAAATTGTTTAATATACAAAACTTTATTATAGCATGAAAATTCCATCCACTAAGAGAATGTCTCACAACACAGTTCCAGAAACAACTACGACACATTTTTGCTATCATGATTTTGTTTTTTTTTACCTAATTCATGTCAAAGATCATCAACTTCAAATTTTTATTTTATTTTTCATCATAGTCACACTTATCCGATACATACACTTCCTTCAACTATTGATAATGTGATGACATTTTCACGAAAGATTTTTGTCGATCCTCCCGTCCAAATTAAAGAACTTATGCACTACTTTTTACAACAAAAGTTTAATATGTTCTGACACAGTTTCGATACCTTTATTTTTCCTTACATCCAAGTAGTGGCGGACCCAATAATTTTTTTTACCAGGATCACAAAAATAACTTGCTTAT
>OVBA01006433.1:0-17006 GCA_900406435.1 Lepidium aucheri
TTGTAGAGAATCAAAGTGAAAGGAAGGTCAAGGCGTTGAGGACAGACAATGACCTGGAGGACTGTAATTCTATCTTTGATAAATTCTACAAAGCAAACGGAATTTTGAGGCATAAGACGTGTCCTTATACTCCACAGCAAAATGGAGTGGCTGAGAGGTTAAATAGAACAATTCTTGAGAAATTCAGGAGTCTGTTATCTGAAACAGGACTTGGTGAATCTTTTTGGGCGGAGGCATCCTCTACAGTTGTTTACCTTATAAACAGATAGCCGTCAGTACCATTGAAGTTTAAAATCCCGGAAGATGTTTGGTCAGGGAAGAAAGTAGATTACACACACTTCAGGAGATTCGGTTGTTTAGTCTACTATCATGTTGATCAGGGAAAACTAAAGCCAAGGGCTAAAAAGGGAATCTTCATGGGATATCCTCAAGGTGTTAAAGGATACAGAATCTAGAATGGTGAGGAGAGAAAATGCATTGTAAGTCGTGATGTAATTTTCTGTGAAGAGGTTCTCTACAAGGATGTGAAACAGTTAACTGAGGAACAGGAGGGTGTTAAGAAACAAACTGGTAAAAGGGTCAGTTTCAGTCTTCCGGAGGATAATATTACTAATGTGGCTGAAAGTTCTAGAGCAGGTGCGTCTAGAGGAGAAATTTCAGGAACACATGGCTCATCAGAAGGATGTTCAGATCAAGGTGGAGTTTCACATGAACAAGAATCAAATCAGGAAGTTGGTAGCAGTAACAGCGATGGTGATTCTGCAAGTGATTCAGAACTAGAAGCAACGCTTGATAACTACGTTCTGGCACAGGATAGACAGAAAAGAGTACCAGCTAAGTTACCTAGCAGATTTGATGATTATGATGTTGCAGCCTATGCTTTAAGCATGTCACAGCTGATTGATGAAGATGAGCCTAAAACTTATTAGGAAGCTGTTAGCTGTAAATATAAACTACAGTGGGTTGCTGCAATGAAAGAGGAAATCGAGTCTTTGTTGAAGAACAAGACTTGGAAACTGATTGAACGACCGGAGAACCAGAGATCAGTTGGCTGTAAGTGGGTTTACTATTTCAAAGCTAGACTAGTTGCCAAGAGGTATTCTCAGATCGAAGGACTGGACTACAATGAGGTGTTTGCTCCTGTGGTAAATCAGGTCACAATTCGAATTATTCTGTCGGTTGTGGTGAATTATGATTTTGAGCTGGAACAGATGGATGTAAAGACAGCCTTTCTACATGGTAAATTGGATGAAAGGATATTGATGGATCAACCTGAAGGGTTTACTAAAGGTGAAGACGTGTTTCTGTTACAGAGATCTTTGTATGGCTTAAAACAGTCACCAAGACAGTGGAATCTGCGGTTTGATGAGTTTATGAAGGCTAAAGGTTATGCAAGGAGTAGACATGATCCGTGTGTGTATTTCAGGAGTTATGATGAGACTAATTATCTCTATCTATTGTTATACATGGATGACATATTGATTGCAGCCAGGAGTAAAGCTGAAATTCAGAAACTCAAAGACTTGTTAAGCAGTGAATTCGAAATGAAGGATTTGGGAGCAGCAAAGAGGATTTTGGGAATGGACATAGTGCGTGACAGACATCAGGGTGTGTTAAGGTTGTCTCAAGAAGAATACATAGCCAAGATGCTGAGGACATTTCAGGTGAATGAAACAAGATCAATATATACGCATATTAGAACTCATTTCAAGCTTATGAGTACTAGGAAGGAGGATCAAGCAGAGGCTGAGTTAGAAATGAAAAACATACCATATTGCAGTGTTGTCGGGAGTCTGATGTATGCCATGGTTGGTACACGACCAGATATAGCTCACACGGTTGGATTGGTGAGTCGGTTTATGAGCTCACCTCGCAAAGAACATTGGTCAGCTGTTAGATGAATTCTGAGATATCTAAGGGAAACAAAAGACTGTGTTCTAAGTTTCACAAAATCAGACAGTTGCAGGGTAACAGGATTCTGTGATAGTGACTACACAGCGGATTTAGATCGTAGAAGATCAATTACAGGTTATGTTTTTCAAGTCAGATCAAATATAGTAAGTTGGCGGTCAGGGTTACAACAAGTTGTTGCTTTTTCAACTACTGAAGCCGAATACATGGCTTTGGCGGAAGCTGGAAAGGAAGCCTTGTGGCTGAAATCAATTACCTGTGAATTGGGTCTTCAGGAGAGTCCACCTCAGTTGTTCAGTGATTCCCAAAGTGTCATCTACCTCGCGAAGAACAGTGTGTTCCATGAGAGAACAAAGCACATACAGACTTGTTATCACTTCATCAGGGACGTGATTGAAGAAGGGTTGATCGAGGTGCTGAAAATTGGAACAAAGGAAAATCCGGCGGATGTGTTGACAAAATCAGTTTCGGTGAAGAAGCTTGAAGAAGCAAAGGAGAGTCTGAGAGTTCTCAGATTCTCACACTAGCTCGGACATTGAGCTGTGGTCCCGACAGGTGATTGTCGGGGGGTTCCAGACAGGTGATTGTCTGAGGTATCAGATAGGTGATTGTCTAGGGTATCTGGCAAGAGATGGTCAGGGTTTTGACAGAGGAAGATAAGGTTTATTATCTTTTTGGAACTCTATTGGATAAGAGTCAACTCGAGGTGGAGAATGTTAGTTTTGCAAGTTGGACTCTTGCTATTGTATTGGGCTCAGGTTTATGGCCTAAAACAGATTGTTGTGGGCTGTGACTTAATTGATTGTTATTTGGGCTTAGGTTAAAGTCCATGAAGAATAACTACCTAGTATTTAAGTTACAGCCACGTGAAGACATTCTTAAGGGTTTATATTAGCAGCCGCAGAGAGAGACGTCGTGTAGAACTTAGGGTTCAAGCTTGGTAAACATGTTTCAGGGATCTAAGGGAAGAGAGAGATAGGTGATAGTACAGACATTTGTAGAGAGTGATACACGGGTGGTGGGAACTTGTTTTTGTAATCAACTTGTGGGTAGATCATCTCAGTGAGGGTGTGGGGATTGTACTTGTATTTCTCTGATTGATATAAGCTATCTAGAGGCTTTCCGGCGAGACGTACCTTGACCAATGTTTGGTCTTGGGAACTCATAAATACTCTGTGTCTTTCTCTTGCTTTCATTACACAAACAAAAAAAACAAATACACAGGAAAAACAACAGGTTGTAAAAAAACACAGGAGACTGTATCCGGTAACAGATTATTGATTGGTAAAACGGGCACAGATGACTGAAACGATATGCTAACAGAAGCAATATGTGTCCCATCATGAATCCAAAGGAAATACCAAATACGAATCCAGTTGCAGCTGTTATCCAACTTATCACCTCTTCTTCATCTTTTCCTTGCTCTCGCGTTTCGGATCGTTGTGATGTATTTTTGTGCCTATCTGCACAAACTCTGTCAAGTGTAGAACCAAAAAGTCATGGCTTTTCCTCGAAAGAAGAGCAAGGCTGAGTTTGAAACTGAGTATTCCTTGGTATTGGACCTACAAGCTCGTTGTGAGAGAAATCCATATATGAAAGCAAAGAGAGCTTCCCTAGCTCTTGAGAAATTTCTCCCGAGAGTTTGTTATGGAAAACATCCAATGATTCCAGCTCTACCAAATATGCCATCTTCATTTCAGTGCCTTTATTCATTCAAATCATTAAATCACTATAATAGCTTGAAAGGAAAGGTATCATTGATTTTTATTAGTGCAATTGAGTCTGGTTTAGTTTAAATTATGAGTTGGTTTACTCTAAACCATTTCACTCTTGTATATATATAAAAGGTAAAAAGAAACTCTGTAATAAATTATCATTAAGTTGATATAATAGAAAATCTTGACCATTGTTTTCTCTCTCATTCTATTCAACTAACATGGTTCAGAGCCAGATTTTTCACCAGAATCTTCAACAGTTATTGTTCCTTCACCTGATACTATTCTTGCATCAACTTCATCTTGCAGAAATGTCAAACTTCTTGCATATTTGGAGGACTATTACTGCGATATTGTAGAATCTGATATTCCTTATCCATTGAGCAACTATATGATTCATGACAAGTTATTTCATCCATTTAAAGCTTTCATTTGTGCAGTGAATGTTCACTCTGAATCAGCTACATTTCGAGAAGCCAAGAAATATACAGGTTGGTTAAAAGCTATGAATGATAAACTCCACGCTCTAGAAAGCACACATACTTGGGACATATATTATCTTCCCTCTGATAAGAAGACTATTGGTTGTAAGTGAGTCTATAAAGTAAAGCTGAATTCAGATGGATCTCTAGAGCGATACAAAGCTTGTTTGTTGCTAAAGGGTATACAGAAAAATAAGGCATAGGCTATGTTGAAACCTACTCTCCAGTTGAAAAAATGACCACTGTTAAAGCTTTATTTACTTGTTGTTGCATCTGCTAATAATTGAACTTTATCTCAATTGTATATTTCCAATGCTTTTCTTAAAGGTGACCTTGATGAAGAGATTATATGCAACTCTCACAAGGATATACACTAGGTTAGGGGGAAATACTTCTAGAAAATTCAGTTGTAGACTCAGGAAGTCTCTTTATGGCTTGAAATAGGCCTCAAGTCGATGGTTCATAAAATTAAGTTCAACTCTTCAGGCTCTTGGCTTTCAGAAGTCACACACTCATACATTGTTTACCAGAGAAAATGAAGGCCGATTTATGGCAGTTTTAGTCTATGTAGATGATATAATGATTGCAAGCAATGATGCATCTAAAACAACACAACTAAAAGAGGCTATGCAGAGTGTGTTTAAACTTCATGACGTTGGCCCTTTACGGTAATTTCTTGGACTTGAAATTGCTCACTCTAGTTCTGAAATTGCTATTTGGCAAAGTAAATACACATTGGAATTATTAGATGATGCTTGATTGCTTGGATGCAAAATTGTTTCTATTCGTGTGGAACCTAATCTGAAGATTCACCAACATGAAGATGAACCTGTTCTTGAAGATTCAGAAGCTTATCGTTGCCTGATTGGTAAAATAATATATCTTAACATTACAAGACATGATATTACCTATGCTGTGAACAAGCTTTGCCTATTCTCAAGTTCACCAAGATATTCTCATCTCAAAGATGCAAATAAAGTGCTATATTACTTGAAAGGAACTGTTGGTTTAGGCTTATGATACTCTTTGACATCTAATCTTGTTCTCAAGGGATTCATTGATGCAGATTGGGCTTAATGTCAAGGTACTCGAAGGTCTACTTCAGGCTATTGTATCCTCCTTGGTCCTTCTCTCATTTCATGGAAATCCAAGAAGCAAGATACAATTTCTCTATCAACTGCAGAATCTGAACTTCCATCTATGTCCTTTGCTTCTAAGGAGATTTATTGGTTAATTAAATTGTTGCGTGAATTATGTGTACCTCAACATCAATCTGCTGCTCTGTATTGTTATTCAACTACATCCATACATATTTCCAACAACTTGGTTTTCCATGAACAAACCAAGCACTTAGAGCTGGATTGTTATATGGTTCGAGAACGTGTTGAGAATGATCTTCTCAAGACTTTACATGTCCGCACAACTCACCAGCTTGTGGACGTATTCACTAAACTATTGTTTCTGACTCAATTCTATAACCTGATTGGCAATATGGCGTTATTTTTAATTTTTGCACCATCTTGAATGAGAATATTAGAGTAATTGAATCTGGTTTAGTTCATATTATGATTTGATTTACTCTAAACCATTTTACTCTTGTATAAAATTTTGTAATAGATTATCATTAAGAATATAACAGAAAATATTTACCATTGTTTTCTCTCTCCTTCTATTCAACTAACAATTTTATTGCTCTCCACATTGAGAACTTCAAGAGAAGAGAAACCCCATTTCTGTTGCATGTGCCAAGTTTTAGGAGATCTGTGGTTAAATGATACTCTCAGGTTTTAACCCTAAGTTATCTACTGCAAGTACACAGAAATGGAGTAATAGTACTATAGGGATCGAATCTTCAAGGAACCAAGTATTGCACTTTTGATCATCAACTATATTTCTCAAGCTATACTAGTCGAAATTCAAGAGACAAACAAGCAACTTTAAACGATGTAAACTTAATAATAAAAGCACCAGGTATACGGTATTCATGGGGAAGTAGGGATCTGACTAGGGAAACTATTCAGAGTATTACTAAGGTATAACGAGTCTACTCTCACAGTACTCGAGCCTTCACTCGATAATTTAGAGGTCATAACTATTGTTGGTTCCAAATATCGAACATGCATTAAAAAGTAGGTTCAACTATCCACAATCAACCTAAACATCAGCCATCGCGGTTAAGGATTGATTGCTCATCTAACCTAGTTCAGATTCCTAGCAAGCTATTGGAGAGCTAACAACCTAAGTTCACAGCTTAGTTGATCAAGCTATTCTAAGCATTAAGCATAAGATTAGATGGATAATACTCTTATTAGATTCGATTCTATTTGACTCTAATCATTTATTCCTAAATCCCTAGAAACCCTAAACCTGATTGGTTAACTACTCAGACATAATCAAAATAGAAACAAAAGACATAATGAAAATAAACTTCATTTGCATAAAAATATGAAATAGAGGGTTAGAGATTCTTCTCAATGTTGAATTCTCTCTCTCTTTCTCTAGCTTACAAAATAACTTAAAAGTTCTTTGTGATTAATGGTCGATGAACTCAAAAAGAAATAGAATATAAGTATTTATATGTCCTAAGATTTAGGTGCAAAAATAGAAAATTAGGTTATTGTTACGTAGCTCATTGGTCAATCGATCAAGACGATGATCGATCAATCGTGGAATTGTGTGATCGATCTCCAATACGTCAGGTCGATCATGGGGTCGAGCAATGTTCTGGCAAGAATGCTTGATCGACCTCTTAATAGGTTGATCAGTCGATCATAGGCCTTTTTGTGAAACTTCAAGTTATGCTCCAAAACCATCCAAATGAGACTCAAATGCCAATGATCCAAGTTTCTACATTTCCACCTAAAAGTAACACAAAATACAGACAAAAACTCTAAAAATAGGCATGTTAATGAGCTCAAAACTAGTAAAAAAAAGAGGTATATCAATTCCCTTATACTTAACCTCTTGCTTGTCCTCAATCAAAGAAAGAAAAGACTAATGAGAAGATTCTCTCTGATGTACAACACCGATTGCTCACAAAACCATCTCAACCCCTTGCAGACGCGGAGCACAATGCAAGAAAGCTATGGACAGAACTTATAGTTGTAGAGGAAAAGTTTCTCCATAAGAAATCATGAGTTAAATGGCTGGCATTGGGAGATAGGAATTCATCCTTCTTCCGCAAAACTGTTATCCAACGAACCACCATGAATCACATTTATATTCTCAGAACTGATGACGACATGAATATAGCATCTCCAACAGAAATTAAGGCCCATGCTGCTTCATTCTTTGAGACCTTATTAGAGGAAACAGACCTTGCCACTTCTCCCTACGCTGTATCAGAACTGTAAGCACTCTTTCTCTTCCGATGCTTTGATTTGCAGGCTGCTGAATTTACAGAACTAGTTTCAGATGAAGAGGTCCAGAACACCATCTTCAGCATGACCCTATCCAAAAGCCCAAGTCCATTTGGTTATCCAGTTGAATTCTTCAAGGCTACATGGAGCATTATTGGTCCCTTGGTCACTAGTACAAACCAAGAATTCTTCCAGAATGGCTCATTGTTAAAGGAATTAAACACCACTCTCATCAAGCTTGTTCCCAAATTCCCAGAAGCTTGCAATCTTAAAGACTTCAGGCTAATAAGTTGTTGCAACTTCATCTACAAAGTGATTTCCAATATCACCTCAAACTATTTCCGCCCAATACTGCAGCAAAGTATATCCGCTAACCAAGCAGCATTTTTAAAGGACAGATCTTTTGGAGAACACGTCTTATTGGCTTTAGAGCTTATCCGACACTATGACAAATCAAGGTCTCCTAATGCTTGCATGCTTAAGGTAGATATCAGGAAAGCTTTCGATACAACCTGCTAGAACTATGTACTGAAAGTCTTGGAGGCGCAAGGGTATCCGACCCGCTTCAGGCGATGGATTTCTCAATGCATATCCACAGCCATGTTCTCAGTTTCAGTCAATGGAGAGCTTGCAGGATTCTTCGAAGGGAAAAAGGTCACCGCCAAGTGGATCCCATATCATCTTACTTATTTATTCTCATGATGGATGTTCTATCTAAGCTCCTTGATAAAGCTGCAACGAGAGGAGAATTCAGATATCACCCCCAGTGTTCTAACTCGGCTTTGACTCACTTATTGTTAGTAGATGATCTATTAGTCTTCTCGGATGACTCAATCTCTTCTATCACTGCAGTCATTGACTTGTTATCTTTGTTTAAATCCTGGTCTGGACTTGGGCTTAACTCAGCAAAATCGGAGTTTCATTTCTCAGGATATTCAGATGGACATATTAGCCTGTTGCAGGATACTCACCTGATTCCAGTTGGCTCTTTTCCAACAAGATATCTAGGCTTGCCTCTACTTCCCAAGAATCTCACAATGCGACATCTGCAGCCTTTTTTAGAGAGAATAACATCCAAGATAAAGCCTTTTTTAGAGAGAATAACATCCAAGATAAATTCTTGGACCACACTCACTCTCTCCTTCACAGGCAAGATCCAACTAATGTCCTCTGTTGTGTATGGGATGGTCAATTTCTGGAGCCAGGTTTTCTCTCTTCCCAAGCAGTTCTACAAACAGGTTGATTCCATCTGCTCTGCTTTCCTTTAGAAGAACAAGATTAGACCTAGTCGTGGTGCAAGGGTCTCTTGGCATGATGAGTGCAGGCCGAAGATAGAAGGAAGCCTAGGTATCCACCTTTTGGAGGATTACAAAGTGGTAATTAAGCTCAAGCAGATCTGGAATTTTTTCTCCACTGCAGGCTCCTTGTGGGTTGCTTGGCTGAGGAACCATGTATTCAATCGAGTACACTTTTGGTTAGTTGTTGATTCTGCAAGGTTTTCACAAACTATTAGAAGTTGGCTAAAGCTCCGACCTCTATTGCACTTGCTTCTTCGTTGTGACGTGATGAATGACAAATCTGCAAGGTTCTAGTTTGATACTTAAACCAGTTTAGGTCCCTTAATTAACCCTATCGGCGAATCTTGTCCAAGAATGTTATGGATGCATCGAGATGCAATAGTTTCAGATGCAGTCACCGATGGAGAGTGGCATCTCCCTCATGCAAGTTCTGATGTAATTGAGCATCTTCAGATAATCATGTCATCCTTGCCTCCTCCCAAAAACTCCCTTGGACAGGATGTGTATTTTTGGAGAGCCTCAGTGGACACTTTCTGCCCATCATTCTCCTCCAAACACATGTGGGACTTCATCAAAACGACCGCTCCAGTACTATCGTGGACTAATTCAGTACGGTTCAAGGAATCTATCCCTAGGTACTCCTTTATCACATGGCTTGCGAACCTTGCTTGCCTTCCAACCAAAAACCGACTCTTAGTTTGGGGACTAAATGTCCCTCCTACATGTGCTCTATGTCAATCAGAGATCGAAACACACTCACACTTGTTCTTCTCATGCCTATACTCCAAGGAAATTTGGCAGCCTTTCTCTAGCATGATTGTAACAAAACATCCCACATCTTTAAACATGATTATGCAGTACTTACAGCATCGCTCAACATGTCCTTTCACTCTTCAACTTAAGCTTTTACTGCAGGTTATTTTTTACCATATTTGGCAGGAAGGGAACGCATGAGTGTTCAAGTAAGTGATCTCCAACTCTGTCTCCCTCCATCGTGTGATTGATCGGACCATGAGGAACCATCTTCTCTCTCTACCAGCCCTTGCTAATGCAACCCAGTCTCTATTAGCTCATTATTTCGATTTCATAGTGTTTCCGTTTTAACTCTTTCATTTTTTATTTTTCTGTTTAGGCAGATTAGAACTTTGTATTAAACATTTCGAAAATTGATTTTAACAAGTAAAACCAAAAAAAAACTTCAAGAGAAGAGATATGGACCAAAGTTATTGGAAGCTTTCCCACCGGTTAGTTGTGACTAAGGTCTAGCGATACTAGACTTGTAGATAAGTGATCTGAAAAGACATCCATTAAGATGATTCTTCGTTAGGATTAGAGCTTCAAGAGTCATACTAAAATTTGGGGACTGAACCACTGGATTTTTTGTTAGATAAATCCATAATGGTTTGAGAGTGCAAAACACAAATGAAAGATGGTATATTTCTTAAGCAATTATTGTTGGCACCAGAACATTACTTAATTTATGGTTCTTCGGTAGTAGGCTTAGACATATTATCTGAGATTCGATCTGTGATCTGCCCCGATTGTTCTCAAATTTAGGATATCCCGGATAAAAGTATTCGGATTTTGGTAATTAAAATTACAAATCCAAAGTTACGGATCCAAATAATAAAAGTTCTCTTTTAGATATCCGAATCCGATCCAGTTGTAATATTTAGTATATAATTTTTATTAATTCTATTAAATAAATTTAAATATGTTAATGTTTAGAGTTATTTTAAAATTCTAAATCATGAACTATATAATATTTTAGGCGTTTGTATTGGAATTTAACATAAAATTCTTTTGTTATTCTAAATTTTTAATTACTATAATATAAATTATAGGAAAAATTAATATATTTGGTATTTTCAATAAAAAATTTAAATTTTTATAATTTTAGTTTCATAAATTTACATATTAGTTTTTTACGGTTATTTTACAACAAACATGATACTATTTTTTAATAAAAAAATATGTAATATATTAATAGTTCGGATCCGAATATCCGTAGATCCAGATTTGCATTCCACATATATCGAGTTTCAGATATACATAATGTTCGGATCTAGATCTGGATAATAAAAATACGGATCCGGATCCGAATAATCACAAATATTAAGTCTCATATATTTGTAGTGTTCGGATCCGAATCTGGGTAATAAAAACACGGATCCGACAGATCTGGATCCGGACCGAATAAGTCTCAAATATCTATAGTATTTAGATCCGGATCTGGGTAATAAATACACGGATCCGAATCCGGATATAACAAAACTCTTGGATATCCGATCCGTACCGAAAGCTACTCGGAAGAGGATAGTCTTAGATTCATTGATATTTTGAAAGCAACGAATTTATTGATGGAAAAATCCACATATGTCAAATTTGGTAGCGATCATAAACAGCCAGACACTTGATCTTTGATTTCATTATTGAGAAATTCGGAAAACATTTCTTATTGGGTTTTTAAGAACCCTGGGAACTTGGCGAGGCCTCATCTAGACAAGTTTAATTACCTTAACAATGGATGATCTGAAACTCAAACCTTGATATCAGCTGAAACATGGTTTCTAAAGACGGAGTCATGGACAAATAATAGCTAATGTTTACCACGATCACATCCTCAAAGTTAGCATCATGTGTGACACCATCCCAAGAACAGCAATCACTATTATTTGTCCATGTCTCTGTCTTTAGAAACCCATCAAAACAACACTTTTGAATGTAGATAAGTGCATCCCTCTGCTCTGGGTTACACATGGGTCTAGAAGAAATCGCAAAAACGTTTCTAAATATGAAATAGAAAAAGTAGAGAAAAAAGAGTATTCTGATAGAAACCGGTCGACTTCCAAGAGCCTTTTATCTTTGAATGGTTTCATGCTCATCATTCTATATACAAAAATAAAGATGATGAAACACAGTTTCATTGACTAACGAGTCTTTCTAATAAAAGTCTTCTCAACTCTATCTCTCTATCTGAAATTTCCACCACAAATTTTTTTATTATTTCCAGTTTATCTCTTTTTCAAGACACGTAATGATATGGTTAATTGAATTGGGTCGAACGAATATGCATGATTGGATCCAATAAATATTGTAAGTCTTTATATGGGTTTGAATAATTGGAAGCTTATTGGAATATGCAATTTAATACTCTCTATAAACTTTTATAAGAAAATAAAATAAAATAAAACAATCACTCTGTTTAATACTCTCTATAAACTTCTTGTCTAACATTATTACATCACTATCCAACTTTCTATAGTGATGTATTGATGAAATGAACTGCCAATCTAATAACAATGTGAAAGTAAACTTTCATAACAATGTGAAGATGGACTTTAATAATAACAATAAAAAGTAGAATCGGCTTTGATTAACATTAGGTAAGAAAAGTAGAAGAACGATAAACTTTGTACTCATATTTAATGGTTTCTTACGACAAACCAAATATTTATTTTGATTACGACCACCTAACTTGTAGTAACCAAATAAAAATAAAAATATTTTAGAAAAATCAGATAAATATTTACAAGAATATTTTTAAAGTTTTTTATCATTGAAAAAATTGTAATTTTAAAATCGGAATATGGAATCCGTTGAGAAAGAATCTGGAAGTTTAGATCTGTGTGGATGCCACCGAAGAATACTTGAAAATCATATTTATGAGATTCCATTTTTCATCCTTCACCTTCCTCTACTTCCATCTCCAGGTACTTTTTTCAATTTTTGAACTATGTTTTTTCTTATATTTGTTTAGATATAGTTAGGTTAGTAATATAAATGCTTATTGGTTAGATTGAGATTTGGGAATAAAATTAGTTTTCTTTAAGTGTACAGTAGATATACACTTTGATTACGTTAATTAATAAATTTATTATATATATCTCTATTATAATAAAACTGTAGCGTTTAATTATCCGTATAATTTATAATAATATAATAGAGATTTAAAATCTATGATTAGTCGATTTGTATTAGATAATTAATTTATCTGAATAAAATTTGTTTAAATAATTTGTCACATGATTCGGTTGTATCTTTGTCTTTTTATGACAATAAAATTTTAATTGATTTGATTTGATTGGTCGAATTTTAAATCAGCCACGTTTTTTTAAAGTTTTTACAAGAAATAAGTTTGTTAAGATTATGATAAGATCCTTTATTAAACAGATTTTTTTTGTATGTTAAATTATTATAAGAACATTAATCCAATAATTAAATAAATACTTTATATCTAAGGAAAATCAAACAAAAGATATTCCTAATCCTAACAGAATATAAATTTAATCGAAGTTTATATAAGAGAAATCTCGGGACAAATTTAATAACACCAACAAAATTGATACATTTTTTCTCTTAATTATTGTTTATTCATCATGTCTTTTTATGAAATTCTTTTGTTAAAATTTAGCAAAGAAAGTTGGAGGATTAAAGTCAAAATTTTAAACCTCTGGAAGGTATACACCAAAAAACATGGTCAAACGACTGATATGTTCTTTGTGATTTTAAAGTATGTTTTTAATAATTAATTCATGTGAATGCTTTTATAATAATTTAAAATATTTTCTAATTAAATTGTATTTTTATTATAATAAAACTGCAGTAATAAGATTTTTTGTAATAATATAATAAAGATTTTAAATCTCTTGATTTGTTTTGATTTGTCAATTTGTTTAAATTCATTAATTTGTCTTTTTGTTTAGATAAGATTATTTTCAAAAACTAATTATTTCTTTTGATTCGATTTCAATAAAGCATACAATTAAAAAGGAAAATTTAACCATTTAAGGTTGATTTTTGTTGATTTAAAAAAATCTCTAACCAATTAAGATTTGAGTTTTGTTTGTTAAAAATAAAATTTTAACCAATTAAGAATTGATTTTTGTTGGTTTAGAAAAACCAATTAAAATATGATTTTTGTTGATTTAAAAAAGTAATCTTTAACCAATTAAGGTTTGATTTTCATTGGTTTTTTTAAAATAAATCTTTTGTTGAGATTTTGATAAAAACCTTAGTACGATTTTATTTGTTTTAACAAATAAGTTTTCTTGAATTTTAATAAGAAATTTAATTTAAATATTATTGGTCAACGTGATAAAAAACCACAGAAAAATACTATATTGAGATATTCCTAATCCAAATCTCTATATATAATAAAATTGTAGCATTATTTATATATGTTACAATAAATTAAAAAAATTATCTCTTTATAATATTTGATAAATTTTCTCCTTTAGAGGAATTTTAAAAAATGTCCTTTTTGACATGCCCCTTTTCAAAAATTGCCCCCTCATGCCTATTTCTCTCTCCCAATTTTCAAAGAAAATGGTAGATTTTGAAAAAGGCATGCCAAAAAGGGTATTTTTGAAATTCTCCCCTTTCTTTAACTAATTCTTAATAATAGTTTTATCTACAAAAATATTACCAATTTGTTTTAATTTTAATATAAAAATATTTTTAACTTATATCTCTATTATAATAAAATCGTAACAATAAAACTTTTCATATCTTTGTAATAAAATAATAGAGATTTTAAATTTTAGATTTTTTTGATTGGTATATTTATTTTAACTAATTAATTTATCTAAGTAACATTTATTTAGATAACTTGTCACATGATTTGGTCTTATCTTATCTCTTTGTAGCAATAATTTTTTTTGATTTCGTTAATAGAAATTTTGTTTATGATTTAGTTACTTCTTTAAACTTTAATTTGATTGGTTGTATTTTTAAAACTTAATTTGATTTTATTAGTTATAGTTATTTAAAAAAATAGGTTATTTAAGATTATGATAAGATTTTTAATTAAACATATTTCGTTTGTTAAACTAGGATAATAACATTAATTCAATAATTAACAAAATACTTTATATTTAATTTAATAATTAGATTTAAAGTCTCTGAATTTGTTTTGATTGGTTAATTTTTAAAAACTATTTAATTTATTTTTTGCTTATATAAGATTTCTTTTTAAAGCGAATTATTTGTTTTTAATAGATTTCAATAAAACATACAATTAAAAAAGAAAATTTAACCAATTAAGATTTGATTTTTGTTAATTTAAAAATATATTTCATACCAATTAAGATTTGAATTTTGTTTGTTAAAAATGAAACCTTAACCAATTAAAATTTTATTTTTCTTGGTATTAAATGATATATCTAACCAAATAAAATTTTATTTTCAATGGTTTTAAAAAAATCTTTAACCAATTAAGATTTGATTTTTGTTGGTTTAAATATAATATTTGTTTGGATTTTGATAAGAACTTTAAGATGAGTTTGTTTGTTTTAACAAATAAGTTTGTTTGTATTTTCATAAGAACCTTAATTTAAATATTATTTTTCAACACAATAAGAAAAAACAAAAAAAGTATTTTATTGAAATATTCCTAATTCAAATCCAAATACCTTATATTTAGGTGAAAACAAATAAATAATATTTTTAATTCTAATAGAACAAAACTTTTAATCGAAGTCTATATG
This sequence comes from Lepidium aucheri, assembly GCA_900406435.1. Taxonomy (NCBI): domain Eukaryota; kingdom Viridiplantae; phylum Streptophyta; class Magnoliopsida; order Brassicales; family Brassicaceae; genus Lepidium; species Lepidium aucheri. The sequence goes on from OVBA01006433.1 coordinate 15,254, forward strand.
AAAAATATCTCGGGACAAATTTAATAACACCAAAGATTTTTTGTACTCTTTTTTCTCTTGATTTTTCTTTTTCTTTATTGTGTATTTCTCTGCAATTTTTTCGTTGAAACCCAACAAATAAAGCTGGAGGTTAAAATTCTAAAACTTTAGAAAATATACATTTATGTACATGTTGAAACAATTGCTATGGTTCTTTTTGATTTTAAGGTACATTATTAATAATTTATCTATGTGAATACATTTATAATAATTTAAAATATTTTCTAATTAACTGATATATATATTTTAGGATGGGAACAAAATAACTCCAGAACACCCCAGTAGAAACAAAATAGTCTCATGTGGGATCTGGGACCCACAAGGTGGAACCAGTACAAAAAAAATTCTATGATAGATGTTTTTTTAATCAAAAAAAAATATTTTTTAGGATGATAAAATTCGCTGTAATGTGAAAAAGAATGAATTGGTTTCTAAATTCAAAATTTTCTTAAACAATAAAGTACTAAAATCATTATAATCCTACAAGTTTCTCCTAGAACTCGAGCTTACCGTACTTATACTCATAACTTTAAGTTCTCTTTCATTTACGCAATCACTGCCAACAGATTCTCTACCAGATTATATGTTCAGATTAAAATTGGTTGATTACCCTGAATTACTTGAAAGATGACTTAAGAATATCTATCTTATACGTAAGTAATAATTTTTTTAAAAAAAAAATATTATTTTTGATTGTAAGTATTAATTATTAAAAATAATAATATTTGTTATATCTTATAAATTTTATATACAATCAAAATTTTAATAAATATATTTATTAGAATATGTGTATATATATATATATTTGATTATAAATATTAATTTTAAAAATAAGTATATTTTATATATATAAGACATAAAAATAGAAAATCCATAATGTCAATATAAATATGCAGGAAATAAATCACTTTTTCACAAAAATATTACTTATATATAGAAGATATAAATAAATATATTTTTCAATTATAAGCTATTAAAATGAAATAACTAATGCTATCAGCATTTATAAGAAGTAAATATTTAATGATATCAACTTTCAAGTTTTCACAAACTAAAAATTATATTAGTTATATTAAATAGAAATTTTTTGAGAAATGCCCTTTTTAGTGTACCTCTTTTCAAAAATGCCCCTTGACATTTATCTTTTCAAAAATGCCCCTCATTAATACAAAAATGCCTAAAATACCCTCAATAGAATTGTTACAAATTTTTCCCGCCAAAAAAAAATATTTCCCGCCAAANCCCGCCAAAAAAAAAATTTCCTGCCAAAAAAAAAATTTTTCCCGCCAAAAATATTTTTTTTACGGAATTCTGAAAAAAAAAGTTTACGGGAAAAAAAAAATTCCCGCCAAAAAGATAAATTTCCCGCCAAAATTTTTTTATAAGTGCGCTTATAAATCTTTACAAAATTTTTATAAACACCTTATAAATTTGTATTTATATGTAGGTTAACTTTGTGGTTCAATTGTTGGTTAATTTTGGTTTAGCACAACCGAATTTAATTTTCGGAGGAGGAGACTTCACTGTGAAGTCTTCTACTACAGAAGACTTCACTATGAAGTCTTCTAGTACACGAGTAAGTTCCGACGACGGGAGCGACTAGGAGAANTAAGTTCCGACGACGGGAGCGACTAGGAGAATAGTGCTGATCCAATTCTCAGAAACCTTGTGATGGATCTTCTCTGGCAGATCCTTCCAAAGACCTTTCATAATC
>OVBA01006434.1:0-17004 GCA_900406435.1 Lepidium aucheri
TATATATATATATATATATATATATATATATATATATATATATTTCGCTAAAAGAGAGATTATTCTATATTTGGGATATCCTGAATCTAATCTAGTTCATTAACTGTCAAGTTACTCTTACTTTGGTGGTTAGAATGATCCAGCAAATGATTTTGCACAATAGTTTGATTACAACCTGCTGCATTATGGTAGCTTGAAGAAAGGATTTTTAATGTGAATTTTAGATTATGGATCGGATCTTGTCGATCCAATTATTGACCAAAAAAAAATCTAGTTCACTAACTAGGTCTGAACCAAAGTGCAATGATCTTAAATATGATTCCTAAAATAATTCAAAAGACGAAAAAATAAAACCAAGTTTTGAAAATGAATTATAAAAGAGTATTAACTCTTATCCGTATTAAATTTATTACAATATACTTTATAAAGTTAAATATGAAATTTAATTACCAAATCCTAATCCAGAACTTTATAACTAAGTTTCGAAAATCAAAAACTAGTAATTTATAAGTTTTAAAAGAGATGCTAGCTGCAGAAAAAGGCGATTGAAATGGAGGAACAATTCCATTCAAACTTGTAAAGGTAAAGTCAAACAACTAGAGGATCTCCAGAATGAAGATAAGGGAAGTTCCGACCAAATTAGGCTATTGCAGCTGAATCAAATAAAGGGTGCATACCTTGAAAAGAAAAATATATATGAGATATATAAAAGTAGGTTTCAGATTGAAGGGGAACAAAATACCAAATTCTTTCACACTCAAAAAAAAAAGAAAACGAAGAGCAAAAAAAGTATTTTATAGGGTTGAAAAATGAATGGGAAAATGGGTTTCGAATGATAAGGAGATTGAAGGGTGGCAGCACGATATCTTGAGAGTCTATTCATCGATCAAGGGAGACCTAATATAGACGGATTCCAAACTGGAATTCAAACATCAGCACCTGCCCATATCAATGATAGACTAGTTGCCCCTGTAATAGAGGAAGACATTCGAAATGACGTTAGTTTTATGAATCCGAGGAAGGCCTTGGAACCGGATGGGATTACGACATTATTTTTTCAGCAATCATTGGACGTAGTCAAAGATGGTCTCACAAAGTTAGTTACTTTTTTGTTCCGAGACTAAATCATACAAATATATTTTTATTCCAGAAAGATAAGAGACTAACGTCGATTTTGGAATTCTGACCTAATCTGAGTTATAAGATCGTTTATAAGGTGTTAGGTAATCGTTTAAAGGCAATGCTTCCGTCGTTAATATTGGAAACACATTTGGCATTTGTGTCAGCACATCTAATCTCAAACGATATTCTTATTGTGTTTCCCTTAAAGGCATATAAGGCAATAAAAGGAAAATTTATGAATATAAAAATTACATAAGCAAGACTTATGATAGGGTATAATGGCCTTTTGTTAAGGGTCTTCTTAAGCAATTCGGTTTCCATGAGGGTGGATCTAATGTAAAATGTGGTGGATTAATTAAGATAGTTAGTATTCGGTCTTACATAATGGGGAACCGGTAGGTAACATAGTTCCCAAAAGGGGGACACATATAGGTCTACCGGAAGGTATGAGATGAGCAAAAACTAAAAAAATTTCTTTCATGAAGGAAAAACTTCATGGGAAGATCAACGGCTGCTCAAGAAATTTATCGAAAGGAGTGAAAAAGGTCCTAATAAAATCGATAGCAATGGTGTTACCCACTTATGGTATGTCTTGTTATAGACTAATGAAGAAGACTACAGTGAACTAAAATTCGAAATTTGCGACTTCTGGTGGGGTTGTTTTGGACATAAGGGAGGAATGCATTGGGTAAAATAGAAGAATTCAATACAACTCTCCCAGCAAAAAAAACTAGTGTGAATATTATGGTAATTTTCATTGACATTTTGCACCATTCTCATTCATATAAGACTCATTTGATCTCATTTTTGTTACCATTTTGCATATTAAGTCTAAGGATCATACATCACTTGCGCTCATCTTTAGTACCATTTCGAGAGTTAGTTACCAAAAGAATTGTTTGAGCCGTCTTGCATTCATTTAAGTGTCATTTAGCCTTTTCATTCATTTCCTATTGAGGTTGTTTATTATTCATGAGTGAGACTGCACATTGGTTCTACTATAATTTAATGTGAAGATTGGTTGAAATGACGCTTTATGGATTCTTGTGACTACTTGATGTTTGAAATTGAATTTCTAAGCCTAGACGAGTTAGAGTTCATTAAGAATATTGCTCTTGACAAGTTGTGGTCACTCTCTTTGGATTGTTGAGCTAATTATTACTAGGTTCCTATGGCTTTGAGTTCCCACTATCAACTTTGTTTTCAGCTTTGTAGTTTGTTTGCTTGAGGAAAAGCAAAAGGGAAGTCTAAGGAAGTTGATATATGTGATTATTAGGGTAGTTGTCATTGATATTTTGCATCATTCTCAATCATATTGGACTTATTTGATCTCATTTTAGTTAGTATTTTTCATATTACATGCATTAAAGTCTTATGATTATACATTTGTATATTTTCTTTATTTTGAGTCTTTCTGGTCATTTGGAGCTACCTACTTGGATTTTGAACTTGGAGATGAGTGAAGAAGCTTAAAGATAGAGTAAAGATGCATTAGATCAAAGATGGAGCATTTTCTGTGCTAGAATATCGACCTCAATGTCAATATCAAGCTCGACAGTATTGCAAAGAATGTTACAAATTCCCTCTGTGCATAAGTATAAACCAACTGGGTCGATAGTATGGTCGATACTGTCGACATAAGAATCAAACCACTTCTCTGAGCGAAACTATTGGCCAAAGTGGTCAATATCTTGCTTGATATTTTTGCACAAATGATATTTTTGGTTGACTTACTCCCAGAAAAAGATGACGATGAAGAGGATGAGACCAAGGATGATGAACCAGATGACGAGACATCCACTTTTTAGATGAGGTAGTAAATCACCAACATTTTACATATTTTTCATTTTTATTATCTTTTTTCTTCTGCCTTTGCAGTTCTCCTTTCTTGGATTAACTCTCTAACCGAGATGTAAGTATAACGGAGGGAGAGGATATTTTACTTTGCTTTGAGTTGTTTTTTTCTTATTTCTCTTATAGTCATTGCTTCACATAAGAAATCATAAAATCCAAAAAAAATGAAAACCAAAAGGCCAAAAAGAACCATGTAGTTGCATTTGCATAATATTTGAGTATCGAATCATTTAGAATTGCATTGAATTAATAACAATGATGATATTGCCTAGATGGGACCTTAGCTTAATGAATAGAAAATGACCTTGTTAGTGAATGTAACTTGAGCTTAAATAACTTTTTCTCGAACTAGTAGACTTGCGCTTTGATTTCTTGACCTTGCAACTTGTTGAATTGATGATGCTTGCTTGATTTCTTGCTAATCTCGATCTTATTGAACATAATTTAGACATTAATTCTCTCACTTATGGCCCCTAGATGCATAATCATGGTAACCATATACACACGTGAACTATCTTTCACCATTTATCACTCTTTTTAGTCCAAATGGCCTTTTCCTTTAGCAATGGTTTCCCCACCTTGAACCCAAACATTTTCTTTGAAACTCTTGTTAATTTCTTGAGCGAGGCCTCTATTTGATAATGCTTTCATGTACAAAATATTGGAGATGAAGACAACAATAGGTTGGCTTCATTATTTGCTAGCATTAGGACTCATTATGTCTAGCAATAGGTGGGTTTATTTCTTACTTGATGTTGGGTTCTCGATTGGGTTTTCAATGAAAAGAAAAGAAAAGAAAAGAAAAGGGAGTTGGGAATGATATCAAAGGAAAAGGTTGAACCAAAATGGTTCTCTAAATGTATGTTGATTGAATAAGAAAGTCCTCATGAAAGAAAATAAGAGAAAAAACAAAAGAAAAGAATGTAAAAGAAAACACAAAAAATCAAATAAGTGATTGGAGGTCTAGCAAATAAAGAGCCTGTGTTTAAAGTGTCTCATTGTTCAAAAGGTTGAGTAATTTTGTGCTTGGTTGAATCCCAATAAGTGATTCCTTTTGTTAAAAAGATTACAAGGGTGGAAATTAGTTTGGGATTTAGGATGATTTGAATGATTACTATGGTTGATAACATGATTAGGATGGGTAGAATGAATGTTATGATTTGTATACATACATTTTTCCGTCTTAACATAATTTTTCATAATGATTTGCATTCTGATTTTGAGAGTCAGTCACCAAAAGAATTCTTTGAACAGCATTGCACTCATCTTTAGTGTCATTTAGCCTTTTCATTCTTTGCCAATTGGGGTTGATTTATTGTCCATGAGTGAGACTGTAAATTGGTTCTAGTATAATTTAATGTGAAGATTGGTTAAAATAACACTTTGTGGGTTCTTGTGGCTACTCGTTGTTTGAAATTGAATTGCAAAGCCTAGAGAGTTAGAGTTCATTAATAATAGTTCTTATGACAAGTTGTGGTCACTCTCTTTGGATTGTTGAGCTAATTGTTTCTAGGTTTCTAAAGCTTTGAGTTCCCACTATTAACCTCTTTTTCAGTTTTGTAGTTTGTTTGCTTGAGGGCAAGCAAAAGGCAAGTTTGTGGAAGTTGATATATGTGAATATTATGGTATATTTAATTGATAGTTTGTGTCACTATCATTCATAAAGGACTCATTTGATCTCATTTTAGTTAGCATTTTGCATATTCCATGCATTTTGATGCATTAGAGTCTTAGGAACATACATTTGCAATGTTTTCATTTCTGAGTCATTTTAGGTGCTTTGGAACTACCTTGAAGGTTTGAGCTTGAATATGATTGAAGAAGATCAAAGATCGAGTGAAGATGCATTATATCAAGATGGAACACTTTCCGTGCTAGAATATCAACCTCCACGTCAATACCAAGCTCGAACAGTATTGCAAAAAGCATGACAAATTCCCTCTGTACAAAAGTATCGACCAACTGAGTTGATAGCATGGTCGACATTTGTGCACAGACATATGAAAAATACCTGTATACCAAATTGTCGACCACCTGGTCAATAGCCAGGTTGACAGCAGCAACAGACACATTTGTTATTAAACTTTAAAACCATGTAGTTTAAACTTTAAAACCCTATAGTTTAAGGGTTGAAAACATCATGCTTTTAATTTCTAGCCACTTTTGAACATATATTGAGAGAGAGTTTGAGGGAGAATATTAGAAATCCATTTGGATGGTCCTCTTTGGATCATTCATTTAAATCAATTAGAAATCTCTTCATCTTATATGTTCTCTTTTCATTATGTTTATCTTTGCATCATTTTTTTTAATTTCCTTTATTGCTATGAGTGAGTTGATTGATGGGTTGATGGTTAGATAGATATAGGGTTAGGTGATTGACTTTTGGTGCTTTGGTTGTTAGATTCCTTCAAATTAGGTGTTCTTAATGCTAGATTTAACTTGACCAACTTAATCTAGATTCTAGGAAATTTCATGCCCAAAAAGTTTGTGAAAGACTTTTTTATGAGCTTTTCTCTCATATCTATTGAGAGATGAAGTTAGGGTGATTAGTGGACTTAATGGACTTGTTTTTAATGCTTTTATTGATTGATTGATTGACAAATGAATGTTTAGCTCAATTGATTGATTAGCATAGAGGTCAATGCCATTAGAGTGGGTTGATTTAGAATTGTGTTTCATATCCTCGGTTGACCTTCATTATTATCTTAAGCATCATTAGTTAGTTATGTTTCCCAATTGATCGTTTGCCTAATCAAAGACCCATTGCTTTTATTGATAGTCCAAGATTGATTACTATTGTATTGCTTTTGTTTGAGTCTGCCTTGATATTGAATTTAGTAGTATTTGGTTTAATCTTTGTTTTGTTTGAGTTTAGTTTGGTTCTTGTTTAAGTATTAGTAGTCTTTAATTTTAAATCATAATCATTTGCTTTAGCTTAAGTTTGAGTGTAATGATCTTAATGTGTCAGTTCTAAGTTCCTTGTGGATTCGATCCACAAGTGCTCACAATGATAACTGTTTGCACTTGTTGAATTAATTGTGTGTTAAAAGCAAACATCATCTAGCACTTAATTGAGTACCATGAATCTCTATTAACAAGGGTTCTTATGGGTAGATACTTCAAAGAAAATAGTCATGCAGATCCAATCAAACGTTATTCTCCTTCCTATGGTTGGAGGAACATCATATGAGGTAGATCTCTAGTTAATAAAGGTTAATAAAGAGGGTTGGAAAAAGAAACACTATTTTAGTTTTGAAGGATCCATGGATATCGGATGTCATCTCGAGACCTGCTAGGGGAAACGAGCCAATTATATACCTACATTTGACCATTGATCATCTGATGAACCGTCAAACAAAATCTGGTAGAGCACCATTGGTCATGCTATTATTGGAACCAGGTGATAGGCATTGTTTCTTGCAAATCAAATAACACATGGGAGATAAGTGATTAATTGGAATGACATTTCAACAAGTCAGGAAATTTACATCAAGGTCTAACTATTGGGTATAAAGTAGGGATTCTTTAATTGATATGAGATGTCATGACCGAATATTCAGGCTATACAGACAAATGTGTGGAAACTATAATGCCCACAAAAATTAAGATATTTCATCTGGCAGCCAATTTTAGGGTGTATTGATGTCAATGCAAATCTAGCTTACAGAGGGATTAATGGTGACACTATGTGTAGTAGATGTGGCAATGAGATTGAGGGCACAAATCATGTTTTGTTTTAGTGCTCTCTAATACTTTAAACATGGGTATTATCAAATATTCCATCTCTGATTGTGTACTCCACGATCAGAAATTTTCCCAAATATAGATTAGTTTCTTTTGGAAAACTCTAAGGGAAGAATATATAGGGACTTTCACTTGGATTTTGTGGTATATCTGGAAGACACAGAATGATAAAATATTTTCTAATATTAATAAAGACCCACTAGAGGAATCTTATGTTTGGGAAAGCATAAAACTAATGCATAGTTTTTAGCTCAAGATGGAGATCATGAGAAGATTCTCCCTCTGATTGCGGCTTCCCAAGCGATTTGTGATGTAGTAGCAATACCATTGAAGAGACCATTGATGAGATAATCGATGTTCATGGTATATTGATTTACTGAAGGGTCATGGAAGGATTTAACATTATTTTTGGGCCATTATTGGTTCTTTTTCTTGGATGCACTCTCAGGATCATGCATAGGCGCTTGTGGAGTTCGGCGAAGCCTCTCCACCTTCCATTTTGAGTTCCAAGCCCTCTTATGGTCATGGTATGCATGATAGACTTAGATAAATTGTAGGTGGAGTTTGTATTAAGCTGCTCCGAATTAGTCAATGTTCAAACTGGATGTAGCACAAGGGTTAAATCTGACCTGAGTAGATTATAGGGGAACCTGGGCAAGAACTTTTTTGAATAATGATGTAGAGAGAATAAGATTGATGTATTGCTTGTGTATAAATTGTAAGAACGTGATCTCTTTGTGGAGACCTCTTCCTCTATTTATAATGCATAGAGGTGATTTACCAACAGATTTTAAACAAGAAATAATTACACTGTTTGCTAGATTTGATGTTATCCTAAAGATTTTTGGAGATATTCCCTTATAGTTATAGAATATTTCCATATTTATTCTACTGAAGCATGTCCACCAAGTAATCATTAACCGAGATAGAATATTTTTCCAAGATGGTCTTATTGCCAAGATGATACTTTCTGAGATGAAAACCTATTGTCATCATTTCATCTATCGAGATGATATCAACAAGTTATCTGAAATTATAATCCTCAAAATGGACCCAAGGATACCTCCTTGTTCATGGGCTGAGATGGATCGGAGATACAACTACAACAATCGTCCCCCCCTCCAGACTTGGATAATTTGCTTTACGATTTTTGAGTTGATAATTTTAACCTGCTTTTGGAATCTTTGCTCCACGTGTCGCAAGGTGATTGACCCATTGTGTGGTTTAATAGGCTATTAGTAGACTTAATCATGACGAGATAATTCAGCTTCTGGTAATTCTATATAATCACCACGCTCACTCGTTCATAATTTACTTTCACTCAATCTTTAAATTTCTGCAAAGGTAACTTCTCTATCCTCTCTCTTCTTTTTATTTTCTGTTTTACCGAGATATCGTAGATATTATTTTTCTCCATCGTATAATCGAATTCCGAGATGAGAAAAATAATAGTTGAGTCGGAAACTGATTCTAGTTCTAAAGGCCTTGACTAGTTGCTTTAGGTATATCAATTATTTCAGAAGCAAGCAATTTCGGCACCAAGCTCTAATGCCCAGATGAACACTTTGGAAAACTCGAATCAAGCCTCCAAGGTGGTTCCTAGAGTTAAAAAATTGGGTGCTACATCCCGATTTTTAGGGTCGGGATGTAGTCAAATTCTACAAGCAATGTGGAAAAGTTGTATAGGTGACATGAATCTCTTGATATTGGTTCAAGTGTGATATCGCAGAAGAAGCTGGCTAAGGCTCTAGGAATGTACCCAGCGCTAGAGAAGGTTAAGATCATCTTTTCGGAACCGAATGACTGGCCTTGGACTCCTCCAGATGGTTTGGATGTGGATTCTGATTCCTCGCCTTTTACCCAAATACTGTTTTATCTAAGGTATCGCGATAAGCCAACTTCATCCTTTTGGGATTATAACGTTTTGATCATTGGTAGTAAGTCTGGCATTCATGTATCAACTCGAATTTTTGAGGACATAACTCAATTCATCACCAATACTCCTCTTGACGAGACCTACTATGTCAAGGCTAAACCTGGTCTTCATTTTCTTGACGATTTTTCGTTCAAACTGACGAATTGGAAGCGTCCTAATGTTTTTGCTTGTGTTGACGATAATTTGTTTCTACCTCCGGAATTGAGCTTCAAAATCTCTTGGGCAAGGCGTGCTGGTAGAATTTTTAGGTGTCTCAGCATTTTTTTAATGTTTAGTGTCCAGTCGACATTTTAATTATATTTCATGTTTTCCTTTTTAGTGCAACATCCAAAATCGAGGCCTCTCCTCCCGTACTTTACTTCTACAATTGAGAAAATCCTGCACGTTCCTTGAGTTGACTAGAAGAAAATTCCTTACCATTTTTTTGAGAGGACCACTGCTCAGATTACCCACGGTACTATATCTTCATCTTCCTTTCTTTTAGGTTATCTTTGTATATTCTTTTAAGAGTATTTCTAGTGCAACTTATTGTAAAGAAATTCAAGTCGAGATGGTTTGAGGTGAGTTAAAACGCCCGACATCATGTATGGAATCGATGGTGCCATGGATGAAGGACTTTCCCAAGCTGTTCGAGCAAGTGCACTCCCAATTGAAGGGGCTGGCTTTCAATCTGTTAATGCTGAGGAGACTATTCATCTCTGTGATGCTGATATTACTGAGACCAGTATGTCGGTCAATTCCAAAGACAATCCCAACCCTGATGAGATCGTCAATCATGAAGATGCTGATGTACAGGGTTCTGAAGTCTCAGCTCCTTCTAAGAAGGTGAAGTCAAAGGTTCTGAAGAAGTTGAAGAGAAATCTGCCGAGAAGGCAGGTTCTCCAATCAAAGCTTTAGACCTGAAGAGCAAAAATTCTGAGGTCAAAAAGTCAAGACCTGAATCTCAACAATCAGGTAAAAATGTCATAGTCTCTTTCTCTAACTGTTTGGGTAATGAGGTGATTAGTTTTTGCTCGGTAATGCTAGGTTATTCCACTGCTCTCGTGCTCGCAAAGTAGGGTGCCGAGAAGCGTAAAGGGATGGAAGATCCTTCTTCCAAGCCTCTCCTAAAAGAAAGATAGGAAAGTTTGTGGGAGACTTCCAATTTTCTCATGATCATGATAAGGAGGTTCCCTTGATCACTTTCCTTATATCTTACGCCGATCTGATAAGATTAGGAACAAGTTTGGTAAACTTCCGCCTCCGGACGATATGTTGAGTAGGGCGAAGTATCTAGAGATGTTCGTGATTGTGATAAAGGTTCGACTTTAACTTCGTGTTCTTTATTTCATATGTCGGATGTCTGACTTAGTGTGTCCTTTATTTTAGCTCATCATACATCTACATTGGGTTCTCTTGGAGTGGGAGAATTTGAAGTCTGCTGCAGACGAGAACACTCAAAATCTAACCCAGCTTGCTGATCTTGTTGAGAAGTATCACCTTGAAGCGGTTGAGGCCAAAACAGACAAAGTCAAAATAGAGAAGGAGCTTGCAAAGGTTAAAGCCGAGTTGGAGCGCGAAAAGTCGACCAAATATGCCAAGAGGTTGCAACCTTAAAGGATTTGCTTCAGTGTGCTGAGTCTAACCGAGCTATTGCCTTCAAATCCGATGGAAAGGCTCAAGCATTGGCCACAAGAATTCAGTCCAATTTGGATGAGATTAAAGGTAAATTTGATTCACACTTGAATCAAGCTATTGTCTCGGAAAAGTTGAAAGCTTATCAAGAATTATCTTGTCAACTTTCCAAGCTTTTCGGGAGGACTACTCATTTCGACGATCTGAATGTAGCTTAGAGGCTCGTCTAATGCTTGTGAGTATAACTGGAACTGTTAACACTATTCGATCATGTCAGAGTCGAAATGTTGAATTTCCCTCTCAACTAGGTGAATTCACCGATAGCAAGGTGGAGAAGGCCAAACAAGTTGTAGATAATGAAACCATTATGTCTTTATTTCCCGACGACCTTGTTTGAGATCGGCGGCCCCTCAAATCCAGCGAAAGAGACTTCTGCTTTGGAAGGGATTCTTGCATCTCAGGATTTTTTTGCTGACTCTAATTAGGTTGATGTTACAGGGACCAGTGATTGTCTTCATGTAAGTATCCATACTTTTGAACTCGGCACACTTCCACATCGGGGAATTAGTGAATATGGTTCAAATGATGACATTGCTTTTCTAAAGGTTGCCGACAGAGTGAGACAAGATAATGATGAGTAGGAAGAAGAAGATGTTGACGTTGAAGCGTAGATCCCGTGACATCTTTTCCCTTTTTTTAAATATTAGTCCGCCTTGTATGGACTTGTTTGTATAGTTGTGGATATTGGTATCAGTCCATTTGTTAGGACCCCTTTTTTATTATTGTAAGAACTTGTAATTATGTCAATCAATGAAAATCAAGTTAAGCTGTTTGTTTGCTTCTTTTAATACAAAACAATTCGTTAGTATTAGAATTGAAACTCGAAGAGGAGTTTTTGCTGCTATTTGATAATGAGAATGCTAGATTCAAAACATAAGCCTTTTCTAAGAAGTAGATCATAGTCTTTGGATTCTCGAGAATTAGATCTTGGCTTTTGAGAGATAGTCCTCAAGGTTGTGAAGAACTAAGTCTCCGACTTTCTCCATGAAAAATTAGGTTTCGACGCTACAACTTGCGAGAAATTTGTCTTGATTCCTTTTCTTTTAATTGCGAGAGCTTGGCCCCTGCTATTACCGAGAATTGAATCTTGGTAATTAAGTGAGGTTTTAAGACTCTTCTTTAGAGAATAAGATCGCTTTGATTATGCAAGCTTTTAAGACTAAACGAGATGTTAAGACTCGACTTTAGAGAATATGATCTCTTTGATCATGCGAGATATTAAGAACTGGCGAGATTATAGGACTTAGATTCAGAGAATAAGATCTCTTTTGACCATGAAAGATTTTAAGACTCTGCGAGATTTTGAGACTCAGTTTTTAGAGAATAAGATCTCCTTAAAGAGCGAGTTGGACACGGGGAGATTTTAAGATTCAGCTTTTAGAGAATAGGATCTCCTTAATGTGAAAGGTTTTAAGACTTGAGTTAGAGATGATATGTTATCTTGGTCTCTACTATCTTTAAAAAGAATTTTATTAAGTTATAGTTGCACCCAAAGGTTGCCACGAACCCCACATAGATCAAGCCAAAAACGTAGTTCTTGTATTACATTTTATAAATATTATTTAAAGCATTAGTGCATAATGGCCATGTCATCATTGTTGTCATGACTTTAGTAGTGGTAGCACTTCAAGTTGATCGTGTTGTAGCTTCTCTGTATGTCTTCTCCTTCCATGGTGGCGAGATAATAAAGTCATGGCTTAACCACTTTGAAAATGAATATGGCCCTTCCCAGTTACCGCCAAGTTTGCCAGCGTTGAGTTCAGTAGTGTTCTAGAAGACTTTCCTCAGAACAAGATCACCTTCGGCAAAATGCTGACCACGTACCTTTTTGTTATTATACTTGGTTGTATGTTGCGGGTAATTCTAAACTCGAAATAAGGCTTTGTCTCAGAGTTTTTAAAGGTCATACAAGCTAGTCTCGATCATTACTTTATTTAAATTTATCTGACAGAAGTTGTAGCCTACGCAAAGTTGGCACGTCTGTTTTTGCTAGAGTTAGGGCTTCCATCCCGTGTGACAGTGAGAAGGGAGTTTTGCCAAACAACCTCCTCAAAGTTGTTTGATGTGACCAAAGTACTCCATCTACCGCATCTACCTAACATCCTTTCTTTTTATCCAAACATTTATTCAAACCATTGAGGATTCGCTTATTGGATGCTTCGACTTGTCCATTTCCTTGTGAGTTTTGTAGCAATGTGCACAGAAGTTTTTGAATTTTACCGAGTTAAACTGGGAACCATTGTCGATAACAATTTGTATGGTAAACAGGGAACCATTCCGGTATATATGTACCAATGTCGGTAAACTAGGACCATTGTCACTAACGATTTTGTATGGTAAAACGTGACAACATATGATATTCTTCCAAATGAACTTAACAACATCTTTATCATGGATTTGCGAATAAGCTTCTGCTTCAATCGACTTAGTTAATAATATGTCATTACAAAAAAGAAGTGTTTTTGCCGAGATGCTGGCAAAGTTCCGACTCTGTCTATTGCCCATACCATGAATGGATATTGCATTACCGAAGATGTTTTGTGCCATGTTTGGCTAGTAGTATTCGAGACTTGGGACCTTTTAAGCTAAGGACCTCCCTCATGAATGATTACCTCCAACTCCTTCGTCTATTCCTTGCATCACTTGTCTTGTCTCATTGCCATGAATGCAACTAAGCAGAGTCTCATTCATGCTTCATCGGTAGAGACTTTCGTCAAGTTGTATGTAGTAAACACATTTGGCTTTGAGTCTACTTGTGGCCCAATTATCTTCTAGAGCTTCGCCATCTAAAATTATGTAAGGATTTCGTCTATCCTATCAATTGCGTCTTTGATTGGATGATTCGGCTCAGGACTAGTGATGTTATTGAGAACTCAATAAACGCGAGATATCCCTTATCATCATCATTATCATTATCAATATCATCTTCATCATCGTCTTCATGTTCAAAGTTCAGCACCAACAACACTTGTATCTCACCATCACTAATACCATCAATACAAACAACCATTATCAAATACTGGTTCGGGCAGTGCAATATCATCTGAGTGGATGATTAGTCAAGACGATGATTGTGTGAAACTGGAAGTATGAACGCAAATTTCTAGCTGAGATGACGACCCCTAGAGCAACCTTTTTGATTGACAGGTACCGAGAATCTGCTCCATTGAGAGATTTACTGATGTAGAAAATGAGGTATTGGGTTCTCTAATCTTCTCTTACTAATACACTGCTAATTGTTGATGTCAAGACTGCAATGTATAGGTAAAAAGGCTCTCTATCTTCTGGCTTGAACAAGATCGGAGGCGTGGACAAATGCTTCTTCAAGTCGGCAAAAGCATTTTCACATGCTTTGTCCTATAAAATATCCTTGTTCCCTCAAAGTAGCTAATGAAAAAGTAGACACTTATCAGTTGAGTGAGAGATCAAACGGTTTAATGTAGCGATTCATCCTATTAGCCGTAGGACTTCACGCTTATTCTTTGAGAAAGGTAGATCCTGCTGTGATTTGTTTTGGATTTGCCTCAATTCCTCTCTTTGTTACTATATATCCCATGAATTCTCCTGAAGTGACTCTGAAGGTACACAGTCGGATTCAAATTTATTTGATATTTGTTCAAATTTTTGAAGCATCAGACAAGGTGACTGACTGACAACCTCATTTTTATCAGTTTCTAGCTTACTAATTCGCATGTTTTCAGATTCATTGTCTGTGTTTTATAGTTTTTTCAGGCATAAAACAGATTTATTTTGGGTTATACACACAGAGCATGACTTAAGATGAATCGGAGCAATTTCTGGATTTTCAGCAAAGATTGGAGATCGATCGATCTACCCCTTGATCGAACGATCACTATCCCATTGAAAGCTACGTTGGACCCATTGATCAATCTACATCACAAATATCGATCGATCATCATCCCATAGAAAACATCGCTTGACCTATTGATCGAATAAGACTCTGAGAGAGGAAGCAACCAACTCAGATCGATCGATCAGCCCCCTTAATCGATCGATCCTCGAGCCTGAAAGTTTAAGACCTAATTTTCCTGTTTTGCTCCTATGTTTTTAGGATAATATAAATAGTTGTTTTATCGTTTTAGAAAGAGGAAGGGAAATAGTTTTCAACTTAGAGAGTATCTTGTAAGAAGGGAGAAGAATTTCATCATACTTTTGAGAAGATTTCTGAACCCTATTATTATTATGCAATCGAATTTCATGTTTTTCATCATTATGCCTTCTTTTGTTTGTTTAATCATGTTTGAGTAGTTACCTAACCAGGTTTAGAGTTTCTGATGATTTAAGAATCAATCGATAAGGATTCAATAGAATCTGATCTATAGCATTCTCCATTTATGCTTGTGTGTAATGTTTAGATTAGCTTGATCACCTAATTTATGATCATAGGTTGTTTTACATTCCAAAAGCTTGTAGAATTCTTGAACTAGCATAGATGAGCAATTAAATTTAACCATCGATAGTTAATTGTTAGGATTAATTGTGTATATTTGAACATGTTTGTTAAGGCCTATCTAGAATCTGAAACCAACGATAGTTAGTATCTCTAGGTTGTTTGATAAAGTAACAAACACCATGATAGTGGATTTGTTAAACCTTTATGTTCAAGTCGAGAATGGTGCCTATTTGTTCCTAAATATTTTTCCTGCTTGATTCTGATTTCCTGATGAATACCCAATGCTTGATGGTTTTTATTATATTGCACACCGTTTAAGTTGTTAGTTTACATTTGATTATTCTATTAGAATAGCTTGAACTTCGGGTTAAGTGATCAAAAGTGCAAGCTTGGTTCTTCATGGATTCGACCCCTAGGTACTACTACTACATTGTTGTGCACTTGCAGTAGGATTCATACGATAAAAACTTTGTGAACACAAAGTTTTTGGCACCGTTGCCGGGGAACCAATTGGTTTCCTTTCGATTGTTATTCGAGTTTTAGTCTATACTCTTTACTTACGTATTCTTTTTGTTTTCGTTCCAGGTTTATGAGCAGAAGAAGTCAAGGTTCAGAGAATCTACTTGGTTTTGATAACGAGCAAATTGCTAGAATAGAACGAGAAAACCATCGAGCAAAAGCAATGAATCGAGATAACCAGCAGATTCCACAGGATCCTAAAATTCAGAATACTGTTCAGGGAAACCAGAATGTTCAGCAAGCAGTTGAGCAGTTGCAAAGAGATTTAGCTATGCTTAGGAGGCAGTAGGAACAGCCTCAACGCCAAGCTATAGGTGATATGGATACACCTCAAACTTACTGTCAGAATAGGTCTGCTATTCGACCTCCACATATCTAGAGGCAAGACTATGAGATCAATCCTCAGCTGATTGGATGAAGCAATGTGTCTTCAATGGTCTCCCGGGAGAGAATCAGATTAATCATATTGAGAACTTTGAGGATATGTGCAGCACTACGAGTTCGAATGGAGTCCTTGCGGACTATGTGAAGTATAAGGTTTTTCACCATTCACTTTTTGATAAAGCTTCTAGATGGTTGCGATCTTTGCCTCCAGGTTCACTCACCACGTGGGAAGAAGTTAGGGCTACCTTGTTGGATCAGTTCTATACCAAATCGAAGACTACAACATTAAGGAGTAAGATTTCAACATTTCAACAATGTTCTGGTGAGTCTTTGAATGAAGCTTGGGAGTGATTCAAGGAATACCAACGAGATTGTCCACATCATGGATATTTTTGGATGAGAAATTGTTGAACACCTTCTATGGTGGTATCGATAGAGATTACAAGAACTCATTGAATGCAGCAAGTAATGGAGACTTCATGAATAATATGAGGGACGAAGCTTTCACCCTCATGATAACTTGGCTGCGAGTTCAGGGAATCATTGTCCACAGTATGACCAAGGGAGGAAGGTCAATAGTGTGAAGATTCAGAGGATCAATGAGATTGCTAAGAAACTTGATATGCACATCATGGCAAATCAAGGTGTTCAAAGAAGTGTGCATCACCTGGATGACAGTATGGAAGTGGCGGAGATTCAGGTAGATTCGGAGATGTCGAATGAACAGAGAGAAGTCGAGTATGTTTTGGTAGAACAATTTTCAAAATCCGAACTATCTCTCTTACAGGAGCACTAATGTGGAGATTCCCCACGATGTTGTGTTTCCAGCTCCACGTATGCCTCAAGGATCGCCTTTTCAAGGGAAACCATTTGTGCAAGGTTCTAGTCAGAGATGGAACAATCACAAGCCTTTCAAGTAGAACTCAAGAGGAAGCTACTGGCAGAAAAGGGTCAAGCCATGGCAGCAGCAAGCTCCAGCGAGCTCTTCAAGTACTTCTAATGATGAGATCAAGGCTTTGATCCAACAGCTTGCAACCGTGCAGCAAAAGTCTACCCACGAGCTCAACACCAAGGTAAAGACCATGTATAATGACCTGAACAACAAGTTTGAGTCAATCTCCGTGCATCTAAAGAAGCTAGACACTCAAGTGGCTCAGACTGCTAAAGTTATGAGGAGACCTCAGGGAGCTCTACCTGGAAAAGTTGAAAATAATCCAAAGGAATCGTGCAATGTAGTGAAGTCTGAAGTTGATGATGGTGCATAGAGTAAGACAGGGAAGTATAGGTGATAACAAGGTTTTTGTCTCGGTCTAAGCTATCAAATCATTATAAGGTAGTGGAAAGTAGAGTGGAT
>OVBA01006435.1:0-17003 GCA_900406435.1 Lepidium aucheri
CAACAATCAATAGTACATCTATTCTAGGTGTACCACACACACACACACACACACATATATATATATATATATATATAAATAATCACATCAATCAACCTTATTTGCACACAATCATCAAATATCATAATATAATATTATATAAACTTAAATATATACATAATAATATTCCTATGTAAAATAGAATAAACAATTTCACAAATTACGGAAGAGCTAAGGACTCGCAAATCACATCCTCACCTTAGCCTAATGTTGAATATAAATGAGAAGCATAACGTCAGACTGAACGTCAATTTTCCGATTCCTTTTATCTCTAAAATAAGGTCGGGCACCATACCTAGAAAGTAGACTCTCGGGGATTTTTAACAACAGGTTGATCGTTTTTTGAGTCCTTACGGTTCGCCTGGAAATTGCTTCACAATATAGATGACCGCAGATACGATCTGCAGATTTTAGCTTTGGAAAAACCACCATAACGTTTGAATCATAACTCCGAATTCAATTCCGCTTTCTGATACGTGTACATACATGAATCAGGAAGATACACATAAAATTTCGTTTGATTCCAAGTCGATTACTACTCGGATTTTCCATTCTCTTTCACGATGACGGATCTGATGGTGGTTAGAGTTTTCTCTCGTCAGGGTTTTCTAAGAATCTTTTGCCGCTTTATAGGTATATATACCTAGAGTTTCTTTGCTTATTGGGCCTAATGGGCTGAATTAAGCAAAACCCTAATCGGGCCCAAAGAGACGGGTCTAACAATTCTCCCCCACTTAAATGGAATTCATCCTCGAATTCTTGGATCAGTGTTCGATCTCCAATCGAACCAACTTACTGTCGCCTCAAACAATTCACTTTAGTTCCTTCTTGCACCGCAGCCAACACCCACACTTGAAACTGAACTACTCGACTTAACAACACAACAAAGAAACTAGATACAAGCACTCAAAACAATCAATGCACATAATGAAGACTTAAATATCAATCAATCAAACAATCAATAAAAACTTTGATTTTTTAAACTTTTATCAAAAACGTTTAAAAATCTTTTTTTTAAACCAACTTTCAAAAAATTTCCTTCGAAATCCCTTTTCTTAAATCATTTAAAACTTTTGACCCTCCGGGACAGAACCAGAGTGGCCTTCACGTGGCTCTGATACCAATTGTAACGCCCTGACCGTCACCTTAATGGGTCCTATGTCCTCTTCCAGCCCGTGGGCCCACCTTACGAGTCGACAAGTCAGTATGCTACATATAGGAGGCTTTAAAGACTTGTTTACCAACCCTACAATTCACCACATGATCTTTCCCCGTGTTTTGTCCTCACTCACACGATTCCGAAAATCACTTCCCGGAAGGACATCGATCCTTTGACTACTCCAGCTCAAGCACGCTTAACTCTGGAGTTCTCTCTAGACAAGTGGCCGAAAAGATAAGTGCATTTTGGTGACATAGGTGGCCAAATTAATTATTTTAAACCTCTCCGCATGCACCACCACATATCATATTTCCTGGAACTGGGGTGTTATAATTCACCCCCACTAATAGACCGCAACATCCTCGTTGCGTACCAAGATCATTACCCCCTTGACGGTGTGAGCCCTTGTGTCTCTACACACGTCTGGGTTTGGCTCTGATACCAAATTGTAACACCCCGCTCCCGCTCTTGAGAGACAAGGTGTTATTCTTTGGCCATTGCCAAAAATACATTTTCTGAAAAATGGATCAACACCAAAACTCTTGTTTCAAATTCCTAGAAAAAAAGGAAAATAAAGAGGGGTGAATAATGAATCACTCAGTGAGGAGATCACTTCTGCCCACTGAGGCTTAAAGCTCTAGATTAATTAAAGCAAATATATCCTATACATAGAAATCAAATATATCCTATACATAGAAAGCAAACATATACAACTCGTGTTTTTCAACAAGTTGTGCCAAACAGGTCGGATTGCCTATATCAACAAACTTCCAACAACAGCTCGGCCATCCTCTAGATGGCTTCCGAGCCACTAGAACACATCAATTTATTTGTCACGGGAGCGACAGCCCCTAGCTCGATACATCCCATGAGAAAATACCTTCGTGGAAGCGACAGCTCGAAGCTCGATACATTCCACGTCGGCGATGTCTTCATGGAAGCGACAGCCCAAAGCTCGATACATTCCATGTCAACAATATTTAATGGAAGTGACAGCCCGAAGCTCGATACATTCCATTTCGAAGGTCTATACATAGAAGCAACAGCGCGAAGCTCGATACATTCCATTTCAATGGTCTTTTCATGGAAGCGACAGTTCGTAGCTCGATACATTCCATGTCAACCCGATAATATAATTTAATTAATCAATTTTCTCTTTCAATACACACAACAATCAATAGTACATCTCTTCTAGGTCTACCACACACACACACACATATATATATATATATATATATAATTATAAATAATCATTAATCAACCTTATTTGCACACAATCAACAAATATCATAATATAATATTATATGAACTTAAATATATACATAATAATATTCCTAAGTAAAATAGAATAAAAAATTGCACAAATTAAGGAAGAGCTAAGGACTCGCAAATCACATCCTCACCTTAGCCTAATGTTGAATATAGATGAGAAGCATCACGTTAGACTGAACGTCAATTTTCTGATTCCTTTTAACTCCAAAATAAGATCGGGAACCATATCTAGAAAGTAGACTCTCGGGGATTTTTAACAACAGGTATCGTTTTCTGAGTCCTTACGGTTCGCATGGAAATTGTTTCACAACATAGGTGATCGCAGATTCGATCTGCAGATTTTAGCTTTAGAGAAACTACAATAACGTTTGAACCATTACTCCGAATTCAATTCCGGTTTCTGATACGTGTAGATACTTGGATCAGGAAGATACACACCAAATCTCGTTTGATTCCAAGTCGATTTATTACTCCTATTTTCCATTCTTTTTCACAATGACAGATCTGATGGTGGTTAGAGTTTTCTCTCTTTAGGGTTTTCTAAGAATCTCCTGCAGCTTTATAGGTATATATACCTAGAGTTTCTTTGCTTATTGGGCCTAACGGGCTGAATTAAGCAAAACCCTAATTGGGGCCAAAGAGACAGGTCTCACATTTATTCTTCAACGCTCTAGTAGAAACTCTATTGATCACATATGTTGAATGTCGAATAGCTCCTCCCCCAAAAAAATTTGGTACTCCCATAGCTTTGAGAATACTTCTAGTCATTTCCAACAAAGTTTTGTTTCTTTTTTCAACAATACCATTTTGTTAAGGAGTGTAAAGAGCTGTCAAGTGCCTCTTGATTCCAGTTTTGATAAAAAATTCATGAAAATTCCTGGATGTGAACTCTCCTTCTATATCGGTTCTTAGAGTTGTAATTGATTTTCCTAGATCTCTCTACCAAAATCTTGAATCCTTTCAACTTTGAAGTGCTTCTTTTTGTTCTTTCAGTAAAATATTCTACATATATCTTGAGTAATCATCAACGATCACAAAAATATATTGATTTTGAGCATGAGTTGGAGGTGATATTGATCCACACAAGTTGGCATGTTGTAGATTCAAAACTTGTGAAGCACAAATATATGTCCCTTTTTGAAATCTTTGTCGATTTTGCTTTCCCACCAACCAAGATTCACAAAATTGTTTTCTCTCTTTATTCTTGGTAAACCTCGACCATCTTATGCATACACATATTCTCAACTGTGTTGAAGCTTACATCACCGATCCTCGCATGCCATTTCTACGTATCTTCTTCCAATCTAAAAGGTATAAAAATTGGTTTAGCAATCTTGAGCTTGATTTTGTAAAATCTATTAGGTGATCTTGTTACTTTCATGAGAAGACAACCATGTGAATCATGTAGTGTTAGATAATCCTCTTTCATTCTAACATCACATCCATGTTCGGTGGCTTGCCAAGACTCAATATGTTGCTTGTAAGTCCCGGGATGTAATAGATGTCCGTGAGCAGTTATTGATCTCATGTTTTCCCTTCATTCAATATCGATCCCTTTCCTTCAATATTTGACTCTCCATTTAATATTTTCGTTTAGCTCCGAGAAGATTGACTTTTCTCCAGTCATGTGATTACTTGCTCCATTATCTAAGTACCAAAAACCATAATCTCTTTTGTCTTTTTCAAACTTCTTTGGAATAACTTTTTCTTTATTGAGAAATACAACTTTGTGCAATCATATTCAATAGCTTCTTCCTTTTCTTCGTTCTCCTCTACTTCCATATTATGTACTTCTTTGAATTTCATTTTTCATTCGGGACAAACGGAGGCGAAGTGTCCCTTTTATCACATCAAAAACACATATATTGTGATCGATCTTTCTTTTCTTTGTTTTGATCTCTTGAAGTAGATCTTCTTAACCTCTTCCTCGATATCTACCCCTTCCTCTCATGCTCTTATACCTCATACCATCCTCATAAGTCTCGTAGTTTGGATACATTAAGTTCTCATCATAATCTTGATTTTCTTTTAGAACAATTCTCTCATCGTATGCTTTAAGACGACCAACAATATCTTCATATGAGGTATAGTTTAGGTCAAGAACTTGTTCTAGAGATGCAATGATCTAGATGTGCTTTTCACAAGCTAAAGAACTTCTTCACCATCTTTGATTCCTCAATGTTTTGACCTAGAGCCGCTACTTTAGAGGTAGTTTACGATAACTTCCCTGAGAAGGTGTCAATTGTGTTTGATTCTTTCATCCTCATCCATTCGAATTCAGACATGAGAGTTTGTAATCTTGCTTCTTTCACCCTATCAGCTCCAAGATGTCTTTATTTTATAGCATCCCACATATCTTTAGCTGAATCTTGTTCACCAACTTGTAATATGAAATTCTCGGGTATTGATTGGAAGATGAACGAGATTGCTAAGTCATTCTTCTCAGGAATAGTTAATCTGGGTTTGATCTCCTCTCAACCCTTGTGAACTCGCAAGAGTACTTTCATCCTCATTGACCACAGCATATAGTTTTTTGAATTGAGCATCAGACATGCCACCGTCAAAGGTACAAGCTCTTTTGTTCTCATGGTTTCTCGTCTCCCATTGCTTAGTTGCTTTATCCAATTATCCTTAGAAAACCTGGCTTGCTATAATACCAAATAAAGGATTTGATTGCTTTGTAACACTTTGATTAAAGAAATTGCTGTTCTTGATTGCTTAGAAAATATAGCTCAAAAAACTAACAACTCAAAGTCTTACCTTAATCACAACTCAACTAGGTATTTATAGATTTAACAAAACATTGTTAATACATATTCCTATTAGGATTAGATCCTTTTAATCCTAGTGTATCTTGGAGAATATCTTATTCTTACTAATTAAATAATGGTTTGTTAGAAACTTGTTCTCCAAGGGAAATTCAATCGACCTTTGTTTGGGTAGAATTTCATCACATAATATTTTGATTGCTTAGATGATATTTTACAGACTAATCAGATGGTTAAAGGTAGATATATGGCTATTAAGATAGCCAAGAGCAAAACTCATGATAGAATCATGAATTAATTTAGAAAAGCTCTTTAGGGAATTTGGTCTCATATGAAAGGTGAATAGATTATGTGATGTGGAGTATTGAATCAATCAGTTACTCAATATCACTGAATGGGCATCCAGAGAAGCGATTACCCCAAAAGAGGCCAAAGAGATCCTCCTTCTCCTTAGATTTTATATTGTGCAGTTATTTTTTGGTGGCTAACTTGAGGTGATCATATATATCAAATACTTTGAAAGGAATTTTAATTGCTAGAACAGCTCGATGGTTTCCATCTATTTTTTGTGGGTGATAGTTATTCTTTATGTGATTTGAAAGATCACGTGAAGTGATGAAGAAGCTGACGTGGCGAAGCCTCTTCAAAAGATGGTGCTGAGGTGGCGTCTTGTGATTCACTGGACCAAAAGGCTTGTGTGCAACAGAGGAATTGCACCAAAATGGAAAGACAAGAGTCTGTAGCGAAGGAAAGGAAGAGTTGACCTACCCGGATGTGTTCTGCAGCAGCGAAACAGGAGGGAAGCAGAAGGTCAACTCTAGTGACTCTGCAGGACTTAACAGGAATCAAGGCTCTGCATCAAGGATAAGGTGCAGAGTAGTTTTGGAGATTTCCTTAAGACTAGAGGAATGCCCTAGAATGACTGAGACTATTTAAGTAGTGCTAAGGCTGCTTAGAAACGTTGAGCTTTCTAAGAAGAAAAAGAGAGAGTTCAAGTTTTAAGTGTGTTTGGTTGGTGAGTGATACAGAGAATGTTACAGCAGCTACAAGGTTGTAGTGTTGTGTGAGCCTTGGGTGGGATAGAAAGAGTCAGTGTTGAACCAAGTGTGGTTTAGTGTAAATCTGAGTAAACATAACTGTAACTTGTTTATTGCTTTCTATATACAAAGGTTTAAGTATCAGAGCTACTCAACCAGTAGGAGTTCTCTAACTGAAACAGGTTGAAGATCCTGAGGAAAGAATGGAGAATCCAACAAATGTGATGGTTGTTCAGAAACTATGATTCTGGATGACATAGGTTAGGGTACTGGAAGGTCAAGATGACACAACTCATCAGAGGTCAAGGAGAGGATGCTTAGACAGCTGTTGAAGAAGGATGGGAACCACTGTTTGTGATAACAAAAGCAGGCGCATTATTTCTGAAAGCTAAGCATGAATTACAGACAAAACACTTTCCAGGTACAATGCTAGGGAAATTAATGCCATCTTCGATGGTGTAAATGAGAACGAGTTCAAGCTCATACAAGGATGCAAATGAGCTAAAGAAGCTTGAGATATACTTCATAAGTCACATGAAGGAAACACGTCTGTTAAGCGAACCAGACTAGACCAGCTTGCATCAACATTTGAGAATCTGAAGATGGGAGAAGATGAAACAATAGTCCAGTGCAGCTCCAAACTAAGCTCCATTGGAAATGAAGCATCTGTGCTAGAAAAAACATACAAGGAACATAAACTTTTGAAAAACTATTACGATGTCTACCTCCAAAGTTTGCAGCTCACAAAGCAGTGATGAGGGTTGTGGGAAACTCAGACACCATTAAGTTTGAAGATCTGGTTGGTATGCTGAAATCAGAAGAAATGGGAGTTGCTGAAGACAAGCAGAATACATGGAAAGGAGTTGCCTTTGTTGCTGATGCAGAAACTGATGGTCTAACACAAGTAAAGGAAGAGATGAGCCTACTGGCAAGAAACTTTGGCAAAGCCCTGAGGCGTGTTGAAAGAAACCAACACAGAGGAACAGAGCGATGGAACTGCAATGATGCAGACAAGAATGCTTCTCATCGATTGGAAGGGGAAAAGACTGGTGGGAAGTCCTACCTGGTCTGTCATGAATATGGAGGTACAAGGCACTTCAAATCCGAGTGTCCCTTGGCAAAGCGTAAGGAATTGAAGTGTTTCGAGTGTAAAGGACTAGGACATACAAGGATGGAATGTCCTAGCAAACGGAAGAACAAAGCCTTGGTGGGTAGCTTGACTGAAAATGAGCCTGAAGATTAGGATGATGATGACATAGACCTTCATAACTATGTTGCATTTTCTGCACGAGACAGTGATAGTGACTCTGATGAAGACATGGAACTGTACACCAAGGAGCATTACTATACACTGTATGATAACTGGATCAAAATTAGTGAAAAAAATATAGCATTCACAAAAAAAAACATGCTCTAGAAGCTCGGGTTAATGCGCTTGAATCTATGGAAAGCGACAAATCAGTAAGTAACTTCCCCCTTGATCCATTTGATACTAGTGATGATTCTGTTCATGTATGGCAAATCAGGTGTGCACAAGAGAAGGAAAAACCAACTATACTGCAGAATCAGCTGAGGGATAGAGAAAAACATATCAGGATGTTGAATAATGGAACAAAGAATCTTGATGAGATTTAGGGAGTAGGAACATCTGGAAAGCACCATCTTAGTTTGGGATATCAAGGGAGTTGTGAGAAAGCTGAGAGTACATTAAAGGTTGTGAAGTTTGTTAAGAGCAGTGGAAGCAACACTGTGAACAGAGGAAGTAATCAACCCCTGTAGAGTTACACAGGATCAGGAGGACAGACCACAGTACCAACAAGGGTTCATATCCCATCAGCAACGGCATCAAGGAGAAGGCTAACCTTTAGGGCATATAGTTGCCACTACTGTCATCAAGCGGGCCATAGTCGGAGAAACTACTACAAGATGAAACAGAGACTTCGCACTGTGGGGGAGCTGAAGAGATGTCACATTGAGCCTGCTCACTACAAGAGTGTTTGGGTAGCTAAGTCAGATTTGTATGGAGAAGTAGTAGGAGAACGTGATCTAAGGTATTGAAATGCTGAAAATTCAAAGTGATGGATACAATATTGAGGAAACACGCGGTGAAGAATCTGTACTACAAGGACTTGTAGCATACACCTCTTCAGAAGGCCATGAAAATGATCTTTGGTACTTTGACAGTGGCTGGTCAAGATACATGACAGGCTGCCAATCATCTCTGTCAAATTTTACACAAGCCATAGGACCTAAAATTACCTTTGGAGGAGGAAGTAAGGGAAGAGTAAAGGGAAAAGGAGACACTCATGGGTCCGAGAACCCTGAACTGACCAATGTATACTATGTAGATGGTCTAACTACCAACTTGATCAGTATCAGTCAGCTGTGTGACAGTGATCTTGATATAACCTTCAACAAGACAAGCTGCAAAGCAGTGGATGCAAATGGTAGTATTGTGCTGACTGGGTGCCGCACGAGGAACAACTGCTACAAGTGGGAAAAGACAGATATATGTCACTCTGCAGTGGTATCACAATTGGAATTGTTGCACAAGCGAATGGGACATATGAATGTTTAGAGTCTGTTAAGGTTAGTAAATGTAGAGGTTGTGAGAGAAATCCCACACATCAAGGACAAGGACATAGGTGTCTGCAATGGGTGTAACAGAGTTAAACAGATAAAGGTACATCACAAGAAAGTGGCTGGGATAACATCTAAGAAGATCCTTGATTTGATACACATGGATCTCATGGGACAAGTTCAGACTGAGAGTTTTAATGGAAAACAGTATATCTTTGTCTTGGTGGATGACTTCTCAAGGTTCATATGGGTCAGATTTCTGAGAGACAAGTCTGATGCACTTGATAGCTTGAAGATACTTGCCCTGCAGTTGAAAACAAAAAAGGGAAGCATTGTATAAATCTGAAGCGATCATGGGAGAGAGTTTCAGAATGAGAATTTTGATAAGTTCTATCAAAAATAGGGAATACGACATCAGTACTCAGCGCCAAGAACACCGCAACAAAATGGTGTTGTTGAAAGGAAGAATCGCAGTCTTCAGGAGATGGCACGAGCTATGCTTCATGGTAACAACATACCAACGAAGTTTTGGGCTGAAGCAGTCATCACGGTATGCTATATTGTAAACAGAGTGTATGTGAGGTCGGGTACCATTATGACTCCTTATGAAATTTGGAAAGGGAAGACTCCTAAGCTCAGTTACTTTAGGGTGTTCGGCTGTGTTTGCTATATACTAAATGACAAAGATCAGCTTGGAAAATTTGAATCAAGATGTGATGAAGGAATCTTTCTGGGATATGCATCAAACATCATGGCATACAGACTGTACAACAAACGATCAAAAGTGGTTATAGAATCCATCAATGTTGTGTTTAATGAAGCTCACGGGTCTGTGAAGGTATCCATCAACATGAATGATTCAACAGAAGAAGGTCCTGGTTGGGAGCTGGGAGATGTGAGTAAGTCAAAAGCAAGTGCTGTTCAGAAGTTCATCAGTACAGACAAAGACACTACAGAGGAACTCAAGGTACATAAGAATCACTGAGAAGGAGATGTTATTGGAAACATAAACCAGAGGGTCACTCGTGAGAAGCAGATTGACTTCATGGAAATGATTTAGTACTCCTGTTTTCTCTCTGAGATGGAACCAACTGACATCAGTACTGCATTAACTGATGAATACTAGCTAAGAGCGTGTCAGGAAGAGGTCGAACAGTTCAATAGGAACAATGTATGGGATCTAGTGATAAAGCCCACATGTGCCAATGTTGTGGGAACCAAATGGATATTCAAAAATAAAATAGATGGTGATGGCAGAAGCTGAATATATTGCATTAGGTTTGCGTCACTTTATCTATTGCAGAAGCTGAATATATTGCATTAGGTAGTTGTTGTGCTCAACTCATGTGGATGAAACAAATGCTTGCAGACTATAGGTTAACCACTAACACAATTCTTGTTCGTTGTGATAACATGAGTGCTATAAATATTTCAAAGAATCTTGTGCAACATTCTAGGACTAAGCATATTGACATCAGACATCACTTCATTCGTGAATTAGTTGAGGAGAAACTTGTAGAGATCACTCATGTTGCATCAGAGAATCAGCTAGCTGATATATTCACAAAACCACTTGATCTGAACACATTCTCGAATTTATAAAAGGCACTTGGTATCTGTGAACATTAAAATGCTCAGCCTCTAACATTGTGTGTTTGTGCAATTGACCACAGTAGTTGTACTTGTTGTTTTTCCTTTGCCTTGGACACAATCCCCATAACACAAAACCTCTTGTTGGCAATTCAGCACAGAGAAAAAGCTACTCTTCATACAGATCTTCAGGTCATTATACAGAGGTATTTTGGGTTGGGAGAGGTGTTCAGGTTTCTTGATACATAAAAAAACAAAAGAAAAACAAAAACAAAACAAATAAAAGGGAAAAACAACAAAGGGGGAGAGAGTTTCAGATTTCTGCAAGGGCTGTACAAAGGATAGCACACAAGATAGGGACTAAGTTGTATAAATCTATCTCTGTGTCTGATCATTAGGTCTGTATGAGGATGTGTAGACTACTCTATGTTGATCAGCAAGCGTGAAAGCTACTCAAAGTTGAGAAACAGCTACCTTGTTGGGCTGATGAGTTGACGTATCTTCTATCAAATTCTCACAAGTGCACTACAGTACCAAGTCACTACACAGCTGAGATGACAAGTATACACATGTCACAAGTGCTTGGTGTCTTTTGAATAAAACATGAAAATAAGGCTCCTACCCAACTTAATATTGTGCTGATTCTCTATGTACATTAATTGTCTCTCATGGGTCCCTCATTAGATAAAAATTATGGGTATTAATATTGATGAAAATTCACATTTGGGTGACTTGTTAAGATTGTTTGTGAGCTGTGTGATAGAAAATTGTGTGTGAAAACTGACAGCCTCGCAAGAGGAACAATCTAGTGCTCTCTGTTTCAGGCTAAGGAAGTACAACAGACAACACTGAGGGCATTAACGTTATTTCAACAAGGATTAAAAAACCCTAAAAAGGGAAGTTACCCTTATTGTCGTTTTTCACCGAAACTGTAGAAACTCTCTCTTCCTCTTGCGCCTCTTGTTTCCTTTTCTCCAACGAAGCTCTCTGACCATGGTGGGAAAACTGTCTCTCGATCAAGTCCCTCTGGCGCTCCAAGCGTTGCTGCTCAAGACCATCCAGAAGTTCATTCAAGCAAACCCAGCGGCTGACATTCAAACGACACCATTGACCCAGCTGTTGGTTCCGTCAAGACCGTCGTCTCTGCCAAAACCGCCATCAAAGTCGTCTCAGAAATCTCGTAAGCCTCCTAGGGTAGAAGTTGACCTCAACCGTCGGACCTCTCTTCGCAAAACCACCCGCCCCCAAAGCTCGACTCTTGACGCCTCGACTTCCAAAGATGAAGTCTTGGTTGATGATTCTGACGAAGATGATGTCAAATCTGGAGATCATGAGGTCAGATTAGAAAACCCTCCAACCGCCGCTGTATCTGCTTCAATCCATCCTGATCAGACGGTGGATGGTCCATCAGCGCTGACCAGCCCTAGCCTCAGTCAGACCATGAAAGAAAACCCACTGCCTGCAACCTGTGAACCATCAGAAGTCACTCCAACCGCTGACACAAAGAAGATTATCTTCACATCTCCACCACTTCTGCTGTGGTTCCATTTCAGAAAGCTCCAGAAGAATCATCTCGAAAAAACTTGGAGAAGGATCTTGAAGAGTCCTCTGAGCAAGCATCTGATTCTGTCTCTGGTGAAGAAGAAGCAGCAACTGGGTCAGAAACAGAAGAATCTGAGAAGTCTATTGATGCAACTGAAGATCAGCCAAAAGATTTTGTCTCTCATTGTACTCTGAATCATGAGAAACTGGCCAAACCTCGCACCTTGGATCCTTCGTACTACCGGCCATCAACTCGCCCTCATAATAATTGCTTTGCTACTGCTGCTGGTGCTTCACTCTACAAGGGTCTGCTGAGACGATCATTCACTGAACAGACACTCTTGAATTTCAAGGACCCCAGAACTCTCCCTGTTCAGCGCATCGTTGACAGAGCTGGAGTGCTCAACACAGTTACAGAAGTTGGAGCTTACATTCCAAGGCTGATCAGGGAGTTCTATGCTAACCTAAAGGACAGAGAGATCAGGCCGATGGAACCACTATGGTGTATGTTCGAGGGCACATGTATGAGTTCAGTCCACATCTGCTCAACAGGATGCTTGGTCTTGCGTCTGGGACAACCTCATCAGATCAAGAAGATGATTCACCAAATGTTCAAGATGCTGCAATTCTTCTCTCAGGTGGGAGCTTCATTGATCTGGCAAAACTCACACCAAAAAACATGACACCAACGATGGCACTCCTGAATAGACTATGTTGTCACAACTGGCTGCCCACAACAAACAAGGCTCATATCAGCACTGAGCGTGCTCAACTTATGTACCGTGAGGCTCATCGGCAACATGTGGACTTTGGGCAGATTGTGGTTGATCAGATCTTCACTCTTGAAAAGTTTTCAGAAAAGTCCACTAACCGTCTTATCTTTCCGGGTTTGATCAGTCAAGCTCTTTAGTACCAACTCCAGCCTGCTCAATTCAAAGAAGATGAAGAACCAGTATCCCCGCTTCACTTTGCTGTGGATCTAAAACACCTAGGTGGTCCCTCGGGGATTTCTACAGCCTCTCTGAAAGCTGAGTTGGACAAGATCACTAGCCAAGTGCAAGCAGTTTAGAAGAAGCTCACAGGTTTGTGTTTCTTGTCCCTCTATGATTCTTTTCGTTCATTACTTCTAACCATGTTTGTCTCCTATTGTGCACTCAAGCAGGGGGAGACTCAGGACCTCACGGTGAAGAAGCAGCTGACTCTGATGAATCTAATGCATTTTGAGATGTTATGCTATTATGACTTTTGTTGTCAACTATTAGACTATCTAGCTTTTGTTCCTATGTCTGTACTTTTGGAGTTTGTTAGCTGGTTAAACTTGGAGTTGGAACTTAATATTATCATATTATCATGAATCAATGTTTTGGATCCATTTTTGTGTTCTATGTTCTTGTGTATGGTCTGCTGTTTCAACATTTGTTTTCAGGGAGCTTGAGTTGACACATTCAGGTACAAAGGGGGAGAGAGAAAGATCACGTGAAGTGATGAAGAAGCTGACATGGCGAAGCCTCTTCAAAAGATGGTGCTGAGGTGGCGTCTTGTGATTCGTTGGACCAAAAGGCTTGTGTGCAACGGAGGAATTGCACCAAAATGGAGAGACATGAGTTTGCAGCGAAGGAAAGGAAGAGCTGACCTTACCCGGATGTGTTCTGCAGCAGCGAAACAGGAGGGAAGCAAAAGGTCAACTCTGATGACTCTGCAGGACTCAGCAGGAATCAAGGCTCTGCATCAAGGATAAGATGCAGAGTAGTTTTGGAGGTTTCCTCAAGACTAGAGGAATGCCCTAGAAGGACTGAGACTATTTAAGTAGTGCTCAGGCTGCTTAGAAATGTTGAGCTCGCTAAGAAGAAAAAGAGAGAGTTCAAGTTTTAAGTGTGTTTGGTTGGTGACTGATACAGAGAGTGTTACAGCAGCTACAAGGTTGTGTAAATCTGAGTAAACATAATTGTAACTTGTTTATTGCTTTCTATATACAAAAGTTTAAGAAGATTTCTGTGTCTGTTTCACATCTAGTGGTACTGCTCTATTCTAGTACTTTCATGATTGTTGGTGACTGTGACCAAAATATGTTTTTTAAGTAAGTGACCATCAACCACTTATCCATCACTAGATTTTTCAGCAATCAGTTTTAGCGATAGGTCACTAGTTCAACGACAGACAAAAGAGTATTCACGACTAAAATAATAATCATTTTTTGTAAGAAGATACATAAACAACTATTTACAATAAAAGCAACATAAAATATGTCAACTAAACTATAAATAAAATAAATTGATATAAATAAAATTTAATTAAATTGTTCATGAAAATTTGGTTAATATTTTGTCGTAGTTGTGTATAAATATCCATCCATAATTTTTAACTTTTTTTAGAAATTATGTAGTTTTTAAAATCTAATCTAAGAAACTTAAAGATACAATAGAAATATGATCTTGAGTAATTACACCTGTAAAAAGAGAAATATAACGACTAGTCACTACAATCAGTAAAAGAACAACACAACAACTAGTACATAATAACTGCTAAATTAACAAAAAAAAATCTGATCCCGATCGCTGGTCTTACATCATTGCCAACGACCACAAAAGAACAAGACATATAAGAAAATGTTTGGACAATAGATGAATTTTGAAAAAAAATTTTATACAATTTAGCCATTTGGGCATTCTATTACTCTAAACGTGAGACCGAAGATTTAACAGACTCTAAGAATTACAAATATAGCAGGGAAGGGCTCTTATTTAAGCCTTTCATGAAGTTTGGAAATAGCATACAGAAATAAAACTCCACAATCATCATGTATTATATTAAATTATCCTCTCTAGTATCTGAATTGAACAGACTCCAAAATTGATCAACCTCAAAAATCGAAGATGTTGAGTTGGTCAAAGAATTGTCTGCCTCATGAGTTGTAGTAGCTGCATATGCCTCTTGGCTCTCTGCCAACAAACTATCCCACCACATACTCTCTCCATCCATTAAATTGTTCAGAAACTCATAATTCTCCTCATCATCTTTGTTATATCCATCTCGGTTGCTTACTCTGCTAAGGTCAGCTTTTGCTTTCCCGTTGAGCTGGCTATTGTCGTTGCATGATTGATATTGAGGCTTTATAATAGTAAGTTTTTGAGATGGAGAAGCAGATGAACCACTAATTTCTCTTTCTTTAAATTTGCTCTTACAACAAGTTCCTTGCATCTTACCAAATTGAGTTTTCCAGTAATTCTTGACATCATTAGCTGTCCGACCAGGCAATCTACCAGCAATCAGTGACCACCTAAGCATAAAAATGAACTTAATTTTCATACATGACTAAGTATGTGTATAATTTTGCATGATATAAAATAATTTAGATTTCTGTCTGAGAAATATAAACCTGTTTCCTAGAAGCTTATGAAGACGATGGACAAGATCAGCTTCGTCAGGGCTAAGTCTACCTCCTTTGAGACTTGGCTTTAAGTAGTTACACCATCTTTCACGACAGCTCTTACTGTATCGGTATAATCCTAGGTAACCAATAATTGGGACCAACTCAATCAAGTTTGCTTTGCTTGTTCTAAACTCTACCTCTCTTTTTTTGTTAAATCTAAACTCTACCTCTTGTAAACAAATTTTTATTTTTCATAACAATTAACTAAAAGAAAAGATTCTACAAAATATATAATCAGAGATGTTCTTAACCACCGAATTTCGTATAACATGTACCAGCTCTTAAAGGAATTAGGTTCCATTTGCCTTCCCCATACTTATCAATGCATTGCCTCAACAGACCATCTTCTTCTGCAGTCCAAACACCTTTTCTTAATCGTTCGGACGAACCCTCCATGTATCTAACCAAATCATGTAATAATTGAATAAGTTAATGATCGAGAATATTGTGGCTTCACAAATGCTTGGATAGTTTATAGCTAGAGTGTATGGAATCTGTGAGGAGGTTAACTAATTATACAGAAATGACGTGCGATTTTGATACCCACATCTATTAAAAAAAATCTTCAAAAATCTGAATTTGTTCAGCTGATAAAGACTGGATAATATCTTGTCTATTTACATGGTCCTGAAAATGTAAATATAAAGAAATATTTATTTTAAAAATAGTGGAGATTTATTACAAGGGATTCAAAACTCTAAGTCTTTCGATCAACTCTCGTTTTCTTTCTAAAGTGGGAACATTAGATGGTGAAAGTGGGTAGGCTGCTTGTAGTAGTCGAAAATATTAGACCAAGAATTATAAAGAATGACTCTCTTTATTATCTTAGGATACTCAATGCAAAACCTAAACTCTGAATCTTCATCTCTTAAAGTTATGCCACACATTGACATCTTCTTTTATAGGTTAGATAATTTCCTTTTACAATTAGGAAAACTTATATTTTAGATAACTCCTAAAATATCTCTTTAATCTTATCTAACCTAACTATCTAACTTTCTCAACAAGTCTTTGACATTAAGATTAATCTAACATTCTCCCCTTTAAGCTTAATGTTGAATTCTTCTATGTCTTTAACTCTAGTGTAATCTCTCATTTCTTTGAACTTGATTCTTCCAAGAGCCTTAGTTAGAATGTCCACCTTTTAAATGTTTCAGGGAACATGTTCAACTTTTATTTGACCATTCTCAACACATTCTCTTATGAAGTGATATCTCATATGAATATGCTTGTTTCTTCCATGAAAGACTGGATTTTTGGTGAGTGCTATTGCCGATTTATTATCAATGCAAATCGTCATCTTCTCAATTGTCAATCCCGTGATTTCACTTACCAGTTCTTGAAGCCAAATTGCTTGTTTAGCCGCCTCAATGGCAGCCATAAACTCAGCTTCACACGATGAAAGAGCCACAGTATCTTGCTTTCGGGAACACCACGAGATTGGGCTTGATTCGAGTTAGAAGATGTGTCCGGTGGTGCTTCTTCCATCATCGGGATCTACATTGTAACTATTATCACTAAAACCAACAAACTTAGGTACCTTTGTAGGAGATTTCGTGAATGCTATACCAAGTGTAGTAGTTCCT
>OVBA01006436.1:0-17002 GCA_900406435.1 Lepidium aucheri
CTTGATATTTGTTTGTTATTATATTTTGTAATATAACTTATAAATATATAAAATTAATTATTAATTTAATCTGAATTATATATATAATTAAGAAGAGGAGACTTCACCATGAAGTCTTCGTGAGGAGACTTCAAACTGAAGTTTCCTATAACGCAAAAGGGTATAGAGGTAATTATTCAAGTTTTTTGTTTGGTTATTAAGGGTAAAATTATAAATTCACTACCTTTGGAGGTTAATTTTGGAGAAAAAAACAAATAGAGTATATTTTTGCATTCAAAATAGAATTTTGAGTCATTTAAGTCATTTTCCCTAAGTATTTTCCATTTTATGGTTATTAAACCTAATTCTCCTTTTTTATTTTAATTTTTTAGTCTTTCCAATATGAGAAGTAAATATTTAGCAAAAAAAAATTATAATTACTATTTTGTACTAAAAATATTTACTTCCTTTATTTGATTTTCTTATTCTCCATAAATTTTAGGTTTTTCCTTTTCTCCTTACATACTTCCAATAAAAAAAATATTTTTTCAAATATTTTTCGTATTTATTTCATTTAAACATACCACGTATCAGATCGTAATTAGGTTTTACCTTACCACAGAAAAAGAAAGAAAAAAAAATCGCAGTTTTGTTGCGTATATTATGACAAATTGCGTATATTACAATCACATATACGATCTTTGTCGCCATATGTTATAACCCGTGGCCATAATTTTAACCCTCAATCTAATGGCCTTGACTTATATCAAGCTTATCTTCACGGTCGGCAATTATTGGCAATAAGTGTTTTGGTAAAAAATCTGTGGTTATGTACTTGTATTGTCTTAATACTCTGTTTCAATCTACCTTAAAAAACAGAGCACAAAACAGAGGATCGATAACAAATGACGATTCTGTTAACTTTCTTGTTGCTTATATTCATCACCATCTTCTTCTCCCTAACTTTCACTAAGAAGATTAGAGATTCGAATTACCATCTTCCTCCTGGTCCCAAACAACTCCCGATCATTGGAAATCTACACCAGCTCAGAGGATTGCTTCACAGATGTCTTCACGATCTTTCTAAGAAACATGGACCTGTGATGCTTATCCATCTAGGGTTCCTACCAATGGTCGTTATTACATCGAGTGAAGCAGCTGAAGAAGTTCTTAAAACGCATGACCTCGAGTGTTGTTCAAGACCTGTCACTACCTCCGCAAAGGTTCTCTCGCGTAATGGTAAAGACATAGGCTTTGGAGTATACAGTAAAGAATGGAGAGAGCTGCGTAAGCTTGCTGTTCGTGAATTTTTCAGTGCGAAAAAGGTTCGATCTTTCAGGTATATTAGAGAGGAAGAAACTAACTTGATGGTCAAGGAACTGAGAGAATCGGCTTTGAAGCAATCTCCAGTGGATTTGAGCAAAACCCTCTTTACTTTAGCTGCGAGTATTGTATTCAGAACCGTTTTTGGACAGAGTTTCCGCGAGAACAAGCATATCGATAAGGAAGGGATCGAAGAACTGATGTTTGAATTTCAGAAAAACATATCTTTCAAATTCTCCGATCTTTTCCCTATTGCTGGTCTTGGATGGTTTATGGACATTGTGTCAGGAGAACATAAGAGGCTTCACAACGTATTTGCAGAGGTTGATACTTTTTTTAATCATATAATTGATGATCATCGCTCGAAGAACACAACTCAAGATCGTCCTGATATCGTCGATTGTATCTTAGATCTGATAGATAATCAACAACAAGATGCATCTTTCAAGCTAAGCATTGATCATCTCAAAGGAATACTCTCAGTAAGCAAACAAATCTCTTTACTTAAGAATTCTTTGAATCTAAACTCTATATATCCTTAATTAGTAATCTTATGTATTTTTGTTGACCTAGAATATATATATAGCTGGAATAGACACAAGCGCCATCACCATGATTTGGGCGATGGCAGAGCTCGTTAAGAACCCTAGAGTGATGAAAAAAGCTCAAGAAGAGATCCGGACTTGCATTGGAATCAAACCAAATGATACAGTCACAGAAGAAGATCTTGATAAGGTGCAATACTTGAAGCTTGTGGTGAAAGAAACCTTGAGATTACACCCAGCAGCTCCATTGTTACTACCAAGAGAAACAATGAGCCATATTAAGATTGGAGGCTACAACATTCCCCAAAAAACCCTTCTAATGGTTAATGTTTGGTCGATAGGACGAGATCCGAAATACTGGGAAAACCCTGAGGAGTTTAACCCGGACAGATTTATCGATAGTTCTGTGGATTACAAAGGACATAGCTTTGAGTTTTTACCCTTTGGCTCTGGTCGGAGGATTTGTCCAGGAATGGGCTCTGCTACTGCAACCATTGAATTGGGACTACTGAATTTGCTTTACTTCTTCGACTGGAAACTGCCTGAGGAGAAGAAAGATATGGATATGGAAGAAGCTGGTGATGTCACTATTGTTAAGAAAGTTCCTCTTGAGCTTCTTCCTATACTTAGCCACTAATGGAGCCAATGAATCCTGAGGAATGAGACAGCTTGAACGTGTAATGTGGTTAATATATTAGTGTCTCTTTTACAAAAATAGAATGTGCTTTGTGTCTGTCTAGTTGTTGATCAAGATTTAATTTTTTTTTTCTTGTCAACAATTGGTTCGACAAGGCTCGATCCATAGCCTAACCCACAGCCTAAAATCCCTTTTAATCTTACTAGTATACTGGGGAGGAATCAAACCACGGTGCTCTGAGTCATTAGCTGGATCATCCTAACCACCAGACTGAGAGTAACTCAGCGATCAAGATTTAACTTAAGTGCTAGTAATGTATGTATTTTATTTGCTATGGTCTGGTTTGTAAAATGTAAAACTATATATTGTGATTGTGGTGCTAGTAGAACTATATATTATATGTTGTACCTTTGTTTGTAATACTTTGTTAATATCACTTTCTGTCATGCAATATTATGTAATATATATAAAATTTTGATTATACCATTTCTTTTGGTCAAAATAATATTTACTTACCAAAAAAGTTATTTTTACTAAATAACTGAAATTGATAGATTTTTTTGTTATAAATATTTTTACTTTTTTTAAAACAATTGGTCATAATTTGCTATGTTTTGTTATAGTGAATTGCACTTTTCTTTTCATTATAGAGGATCCTTTTACCAATCAATATACATTTAGAACTAGACACTTAGCTTATTTCCCAAACCATTAGTGCTAAATCATTCCATTTCCTTCTTTTTTTCTTTTCCAAACACAACCTTTCTAGTTTAACTTTTCTGGTTTAACATATTCTCATTTCATCTCATTTCTTATTTTTAAAAAAATTGAGAATTGTAACGGGTCAATCCGAAATTCAACTAACAAAATCAATCTGTGTGATATTATCGACCTGTTTCATCGACCATGGCCAATGAAAATGACAAGAAGGTTTACTTTATTTAGATGCCTAAAATATCAAAGTAAACTACTAATCTTTACTTTTAATTGCTAAATGCATAGAAAAATGGAAGTTTTGAGAATTTTAAAATGTTAAAATGAAAATCAGAAATTTATGTATAGAAATGAAGAATGAATAGAAGATAATATAGTTGGAGATTGTGAATAAATATTAGAAACTCTAGTATAGGATGAATGGGTATTTAGAATTTTTTGTTGTTGTTAATGGTGATTGTTGGAATTGAAGAAGATAATATTTTTGTAAACACTTGCGATTTGATAAATATTTGA
The DNA here is from genome assembly GCA_900406435.1 of Lepidium aucheri. Taxonomy (NCBI): domain Eukaryota; kingdom Viridiplantae; phylum Streptophyta; class Magnoliopsida; order Brassicales; family Brassicaceae; genus Lepidium; species Lepidium aucheri. Next base: position 3,715 of record OVBA01006436.1, read on the forward strand.
ATAGTTCTAGGATTTGGAGAAATTTTTATAGAAAAAAAAACAAAACAAAATTAATAGTATTTTCAAAAATATATTAAGAAGTAAGTGTAATTTAACAAAAGAAAAAATTTTGTGAGTTATTTAATCTATTGACCAAAATTTATAAGTTAATTTATAAAGAAACCGAGGAGCTTTCTCTCTCTTCTCTCTTTCTAGATCTTTTAGAGAGAGATGGCAACCATGTTTCTATGGTTTTGATCTATCAATCCTCTTTCCCTTTCGAAGATAAAGGGAGGAGAGTAATTCTCGGGTCCTCTTTGGTCGCCGATCACTTTTTCTTCTCCTCCTCTTTGATGTTAAAGGGATGGAAATTTTTATCTCAGATCCAATTTTTGGTTTTCCTCCCGGATTGCATTTCTGCTTCATCGGGTTTGGTCGCCGTGTTTTGCTTTTGGATTCGTTCGGTCCGGTGGCTGGGAAGCTTCATCGGTGCTTGTATGTCAATAAATCTATCATTTGGTCTTTGAGAGCTTCATCGTTTTATCTTTGAGGTTGGTCAGAGCTCACCGAGCTCCTCTTCTCCACCGCCGACTTTGCATGTCTCCTCCCTAGTTTTCAGCTAGATGTTAGAACTTTGCTTTCTTTTATATTTTTGCATGTTTGATCTTTATATCTAGATCTACCTGGCTTAGAAAAGGACAATGGGTTTGATTCATTTTAAGTGATGGTTAGTTCTATTTTAGTCATCTGCTTGGAATTCAATTGATCTTAGGTTAAGCATAAGTTATTCTTCTCCGGATCGATCAATAGTATTCCACTCTTGGCATATGCTATACCGGATTAGGATGGGATTAGCTCCTTGTTGGCACAATCAAGATTTGATCGAAATCGAGTAGTTTAGTGGTTTCTATAGGCTTTTAACAAGTCAACCCAACTTTGCCATCATCGGAAGTCTCCGGCTGTGAAACCTTATACGAAAATTGCGAGGTGCATCAATTCCTATAGGAGGTCCCGCTATCTGCATTACCAATGTTTTTGCAGGAGTTTTGTTTTCCGCTCTAAGATATGTATTCTATCGGTTGTGCTATTGTAGTCTTTCCACTACCATGATCAAACTGTTGTAATCTTTGTCTCGATTAATATTATTCAGTTTTCTGGAAAAAAAAATTTATAAAGAAACCCTATTATTAATTCATAGAAGTTTTATTATAGTTTAATAGATTGGCACTTAAATTTAGAGAAGTGTGCGGACTGCGGAGTGACTTTAGCCAGCCGTTTAGCACTGACGGGTGTTCTGGACAGGTGGCGATTTCTATTCTCTTGCTAGCAACTTTCATGTGGACACTAAAAAAATGAATTTAGGAGAAGTGTTTGACTAGTCATCATCAAAAGTTTGACTGGCAAAGCTTATCCTCACAAACAATAGTAACTCTATATGTGTGAACTCTTGACTATTGTTGCCGTTTGGTAAATAAGTCTGTTTCTTTATCACCAAAAGAAAAGAAAAAAAAACACAAAGGAAAACGGAAACAATGTCGACTCTTCTCTGTTTCTTCTTGTTTCTGATTCTTCCCATTCTTTTAGCATTAATAATCATGAAGAGAACCAACTACTCTAAATACAATCTTCCTCCGAGTCCACCACAGCTTCCGATTATTGGAAATCTCCACCAGATTCGAGGATTGTTTCATAGATGTCTTCACAATCTTTCAAAGAAACATGGACCAGTTTTACTTCTCCGTCTAGGTTTTGTCAATGTGGTTGTGGTCTCATCAAGCGAAGCAGCTGAAGAAGTTCTCAAAGTAAATGACCTTGAGTGTTGTACCAGACCTGAGACCATAGCCTCATCAAAGTTTTCGAGAAACAATGTCTGATATCAAGATTCAAGGCTACGACATTCCTCGCAAAACCCTTCTTCTGGTTAATGTATGGTCGATAGGACAAGACCCTAAACTCTGGGAAAATCCAGAGGAGTTTAACCCGGAGAGGTTTATCGATTGTTCTGTAGACTACAAAGGTAATAACTTTGAGATGTTACCATTTGGTTCTGGTAGGAGGATATGTCCAGGCATTGCTTTTGGGATTGCAACCGTCGAATTGGGACTCTTGAACTTGCTTTATGTTTTTGATTGGATATTGCCTGATGAGAGTAAAGATCTGAACATGGAAGAAGCTGGTGATGCCACCATTATTAAGAAAGTTCCACTTGAGCTTATCCCAATTTCTCATCATTGAATCATGTGTCAAATTTATGAATAAATAATATGAATATGGAGTTAGTTGTATTTAGATGAATAATGTTTTATACTGTTATTTAGACGGAAAGAGGAATAACATTTTGATATCTATATGTATAAAGTTAAATGTGCTAGTGTCATATTATCACTCACTTTTAAATTGACACTTTTAATTTTAAACCATAGTTAAAAATAAATTATAAATTCTAAACCATAATTTAAGAAAGGATAATTTTTTTAGATAGTTATACTAATTTAGAATTTAAATTAAAATTAATATCACAAAAATATAATATAAAAACTTACCTCTTACAGTTTCTCTTTTATTAAAATATTTAATTTGAATTCTCTTATAAATTTGTTATATAATTGCTAGTAAATTAAATTTATTATATATATGTAGAATATTTTTGATTATAGTGACAATGAATATCTTAATATTTATACGAGTATCAAGAAATGGTAAATATTATAATATCTCCCACTGTTTAGTTATGATGTTTTTAGAAAAAAAAATTATTTTTAAAAGGTTGACATTTTAGATTTTCAATACATAATTAGCCAAAATTTGTTAGTTTTATTCTAATTATATTTTCTAATTTATGAAGTATAAACAATTTCAATTATTACTAAGGAATAAATTAATCCGAGATGAGTTGCTTTGTTTCATATGTTGTCAAATTGATTATTTATTGTCTATGTGGTCATCTCATCAAACTCTTCTTCTTATATGTGATGAAAGACAAACAGTTTTCTCATCTCTATAATTCTTCTTATTTACAAATGAAAAAGAGGAAAGTGGATAATAAATGAAGATTGACTTCACTTTGTCGAGAATGTATTTTCTTGATTATTATTCTTCTAATAAATAAGATTAGTAACGTAACTTTAAACAATTTCTTAATATGTGTAAAACTTTTATTCAGTCCCATACTGTTTATGTATATAATGTCTCTTCATATATCCATATTCAATGTGTACAAATAATTTCTTACTTAATGAAAACCCATTTAAATTACTTTGAGTAGTAACATATTTTACTCATTGTACTGTTTTTTTTTGTTAATACTGAGCCACAACTCTTCAGCCCACTAACTAAATTTTTACATAATGTAAGTAATAGAATTCAATCCTTAAGTGTGTGATGGTGTCTGTATTCAGTAAGCTTACCATCTACCACTACACCAATATCATTTTACATTCCTTATATTTTCTTGAAACCAAAAAAATAAAATTTCCCCCTCTTATTTATTCCTATAAATATATCGATTACTTGGTAGTTGCAATATATTGTTGGCACTTAATAAAATTTTACTGTTTCAAATATCCACCAAATCAATATGGCAACCTTTCATCTCTTTCATCTGATGTGAAAGCTGGTGGAAACTCTTAACATGTTGCAAAACTTTTGCAATTTTGGAATAAAAACTATTGTCAAAAAAGACAAAGAGCTCATGTATGTCAACATGTTGGCTTTTTGATGAAATTGTATAATGACTCCCAAAAAACTACTCAAGTAAATTATAAATTTCTAAATGTTTTTTCTTATTTTTTGTAGTCAAATCCTGGCTGAAGACCATATCACTAACTAGTATATATATATATATATATATATATATATAAATTTGATGGTATAGTATGTATCATTTATGATAAATAATATATGTTTTCAATTATTGGCTATATTAGAAAAGAATGATTTATATTTCTAATGAAACATAAGAAACAAAACTAAAGCAGATTTGCAAATTTTATTATACGAATTTGAATATAGCTACAAAATTGAACTTTTTAGATTTTCTAAAATATTAATGAGTGTAAATGTAGTACTTCCATCCAATATTTTAAGATAATTTTTTTTGTTAACACTTCGTCACAACTACTCAGCCTATCAGCTAAATTCTTACATAATATAGGCAGTAAGATTCGATCCCTAAATATGCAAGTGCATTTGCTTTTAATAGATTTATCACCTATTGCTAGACCAAAGATCACCTGCTGTTTTAAAATAACTTTTAAATATATTTTTCCAATGAAACTTTTTTCTTCCACTATTTGCTTTTTTAATAAATTAATTTAATACGATAAATTCGACAACTCTGGTTTTCACATTATTATGACAAATACCGAATAATAAAAAAAATTATATATAAAAACACTATAAAAAACTCCTAACTGAATAATAATATACTCTAGTAATGAAGAATTATCTCAAATCATTAGTATATAACCCATCATATTATGGAAAAATTGGAGATCTGGCAAAAAAATTTGACTTTAAAGAAAAAGGAAGGAACTTTGAATATAAGTAAAGATGAAATATCATGTCTGCGTTTATGGCTGTGATCGATTTAATTGGAAGCAAAGTCGTACAATGCATCTAAACAAGAAGAAATCCAACTAACAACTGTAGTATCATGATTAGTCGTCTGTTTAATACTAGTCAAAACGATAATTTTATGAATTTTCTTTGACAACTACATGCACTTACATTAATTACCATAAAAATTATATATACGTCTAAATCAATTAATTGGATAATTTGATGTAGATGAAAAGAATTTTCTAGGATCCAACAATTATATTGAAAATTTTAAATATTTGATTTAATTATGTGAAATTCAATTCTTGTAGCCAAATTAATTCTAATAAAACTGGGTAGAATTCAAACTCACTATTTGATATTAAATTAAATCAAAAACAAACCAACTGAACTATTTATTCTTAGCAAACTTAGTTTTGGTAATTTGGATTCTAAAATCATTTCCAAACTTTATTATAAAGTGTAAAGAATACAAAATACCCTCAAATATAAAAGCATATTTCCTTTTCTATCGAATCAAACGTGGAACCAAATCTTTCTATAAATTAATAAAAAAAATCAAAAAGCAAAAATATGCCAAAAATACTTGCAAGGAAAAGGCAAAATATAGGGAGCTCCCTAGAGTCATTATTTTTGAGACCAGAAAATTATTTCCAATCTGATTTTTACTATGGAGTCTCTTCCAAAGGCATATCTTTTTTCTAGAACACTAAATTTTTAGTTCTTTACCAATCAAATTTTACATATTATCTAAAATTGAGAGTATTTTTGTTTTTGTTTTAGGGAGCCTTCTTTTTTTGTTTTACAAAATCAAAAACATGAGCACTTATATGTTTTTTTTATCAACTTAACTATATAAAAATAAAATTAAAAATTAGTCCAAGCAGACGGTATATTATTTACTAAAAAGATGTTCCTCGATAAATCTCTAACTTTCCGAGCTAATTGATCAATCTTGTAGTTCAAAATGCGTGGAATCAGGGACAATGAGACCATCTCAAACTCGTCTTTGAGTATGAAAAAATTATCAAGATATGGCGAGAAGGCAGGACATGTTGATGGATTCTCCAGCATTTTCACCACTTCTGAAAAATCTACAAGAAAATCCACTTTTGGCAAAAATAATGAACTTGTACATATCATGCCTCATAAAAGAGCCTCTAATTCTGCATGCAAGGAAGACAAGCTTCGTCGTGAACATTGTGCTCCCATATATGCTTCAGCAACATCAAACAAAAAACAGTACCATCCTAAGTCTTTCCAGGATGCATCCACCATACATTTATATCCTAAAAAGCCGCACCTTCCGTAATCGGTCTTGATATTGTTCCTCCATTAGTATACAACGAGGCTCCTTCCTTAATTACTTTTATGTGTATATCGTTATGGGCTGTCGCCCAAGCTTCTGCTTCTGCTTTAGCACGTTGAAAAACAGATAGCCTAATAAACTTTGGAAAATAATTAATCAACAACAAAATTCCTCCAACACTAAAGTGTACAACCACAACCAAAAAACATATAGCCTAATTCTATACCCAAAAAAAAACAAAAGTTACATCTCTTACTAATCGGCCCCACAATAATCCTGAATAACTAAAGTTGTAATTTTGAGTTTTTTCTATGTAGGATTTAGACCGTATAATTTTATTTTTGTAAAATTTATATACATTGGCTCTAGTTTTTTTGGTCCAAAACCAAAAACCTTCCATAAATAAAAAATTTTCATGAGAAATAAAACCTAGAATTCCAAAGATCTCAAGGTAAAAGAAATACGAACTTTGCTTTGCCGAATAAATACAAACTTATAATAAAATATGAATTTATGTTTTTGTGAGTCATATATTTATGTTCTTTGTAGTTTTCCAGTTATCATAAGATCTTATCTATGACTCGATTTTTCTAAACTTCAAATAACATATATCACAAGGAACTACGCGACATTCTAAAATCGAATTCCGATAAAAAGAACCGCATATATAAACATTTAATTATTTGATCAAAAGCATTTCAGAATTTCTATGTTGTTATGATGCTGCTATTCTTTCAAAGTAATAGATGACCACACTACTTTAAATTATATGCTCTAGAGATCCTCCATTAAAGCTCGAAGGATTCACTATGGGCTCATATGACTACATGATCGCAATATCTTTCTCTTTAATTTAACATAATTAAGCACAAAGTTTATAATATCAATTGCTTTACGGCAGGACCACCTTATAATCTCTCGAAAAAAAAAGTTAATTCTTGTCCGTATATGAATGACATCTTAACTAATATTATCTAATTGCTGCAAAATACTATATATTATCCATTAATACACTTCTAATCAAACTGTTAATTGTTATCGAATAGGAGGTCATTTCAGCCATCACGTTAGCTAAATAGTCAATAGTTTGTGTGAATTAGAACGTCAACAAAACTTCACAACCAAAAATCCATAAATTAATAAAATATTTTTTTGTTGTTGTTGAAATGTAAAATTAATAAAATATTATAAATGTGGTATCAGAGTCCATTATCAATGTTTATACACGGCGTAAAGAACTAGAATACGTGGTTTGTCTTACAAAATAATTTTAGTTTGAAATTGTTGTCTTTTATGCTACCAATAAATAGTGTTATGTTTGTTTAAAATTTTAATTTAGGAAATCATGAATTTCCAAAACTAATTAACAATAAGTAGTGGAATGGTCCATAAACCTATCATTTTACTCAACAAATATTTATTCTTTTCGACGTGTGATATTCTAATAATTTATCTAATTACGAGGACATCGTGAGGTCCATTGAGTTGTTTGTTAATAACCCTAATGTTAGCTAACTTATGCAATGTTTGAATAGTTTCGAACTTAGACTTAGGAGAAGTGTTTGATTAGTTTTTGAAGCTTTGATTAGTAAACGTTTAGTGAAAATTCTCTTGACTATAATGGACATGAAACTTTATAATTTATATGAATTCTTGACTTATGTTACCGTTTGTTAAAGACATTTGTGCCTCAGCTTGTTTCTATAACACCAAACACAGAACACAACACAACACAAAGACCAACTTAAACAATGTCAAGTCTTCTCTCTTTACTCTTGTTTTTGATTCTTCCCATTCTTTTCTCATTAGTAATCGTGAAGAGAACCAAATACTCGAAATACAATCTTCCTCCGAGCCCACGAAAGCTTCCGATTATCGGAAATCTACACCAGCTTCGAGGATCGTTGCATAGATGTCTTCACGATCTTTCGAAAAAACATGGACCAGTTTTACTTCTCCGTCTAGGTTTTGTCAATATGGTTGTGATCTCATCAAGCGAAGCAGCTGAAGAAGTTCTCAAAGTACATGACCTCGAGTGTTGTACAAGACCTAAGACCAAAGCATCATCGAAATTCTTGAGTAAAGCTAAAGTCCTTGCCTTTGAGCCATACAATGAGGCTTGGAAAGACCTACGCAAGTTTTCTTTTCTTCAATTTTACAGTACAAAAAAGGTTCGATCTTTTAAGTACATCAGAGAGGAAGAGAGTGACTTGATGGTCAAGAAACTAAAGGAATCAGCTCAGAAGAAGAAGCCTGTGGATTTGAGCCAAACACTTTTCGGTTTAATTGGAAGCATCATATTCAGATCAACCTTTGGACAGTCGTTGGATATGAACAAGCACATCAATAAAGAAAAGATCGAAGAATTCATGTTTGAGGCCCAGAAAGTTACGTCTATAAGTAGCTCTGATCTTTTCCCTGCTGGTTTTGGATGGTTTATGGACTTTGTGTCAGGCAAAAATAAGAGACTTCACAAACTTGTCATGGAGATTGATACTTTGATGAACAATATTATTGATGATCACTTGAAGAACCCTGAAGACAAAGCTAATCAAGATCGCCCTGACATCATTGATTCGATTTTAGATATTATGCGTAAACAAGATGAGAATGAATCTTTCAAGCTCACCATTGATCACCTCAAAGGAATTATCCAAGTAAGAATTACTCAAATAGTTTTTTTTTAATGTTAAAATTGAACAAGTGAGAGTTAAGGTAATTCTAACAGTTCACCAAATTTGGTGTAAAAATAACACACATTTGATGTCTTGGTGTTTTACTTTAATTTTTATCTCCAATTAAAACACCAGATATTAACACTACAAAAAAATTTATTTATTACTATATTATTAAATTAAAAAATTCCTTTATAGTTATATTATAAAAATTAACATTATTTAATTGCTTAATAGTTTTAATAAAAGGATAATATTCTTATTAGTTCTTACTCATTAAATAAAACTATATTCCGTAACTAAAAATAAAAAGAAATACATCAAAGTATTTTTCAGAATTAGTATATTCAAACGACATATGTTCATTTCTTTGTTTGCTTCTACTTTTATAATTTTATGTAATCTACGATTTGAAGTGAACTTAATCATGTGTTTTAATTTTTGTAATTTTATATATTTCTAATACTTGATTTGAACCTATTTATGTATTTTTAATTTTTTAATTAAAACATGTAGTATATAATATCAATTACATTTAAAATTTCATATTAATTAAATAAAAAAGTTTAGAATATTTTAGGGCATAATTTTTCTATTTACAAAATTTATAATATTTTAAAGTATATTAATTAGCTTTAAAAATCTCAAGTTATATATGTCTTTAATTATGTTGTGCTGTTTTATTCATAAAGAACCACTTCTGTTGTTGTTAGTGCAGAATATATATCTTGCTGGAGTAGACACAACTGCCATCACAATGATTTGGGCAATGGCAGAGCTTGTTAAAAATCCGCGGGTGATGAAGAAAGTTCAAGATGAGATTCGAGCATGCATTAGAATCAAACAAAATGAAAGAATCATGGAAGAAGATGTAGATAAGCTTCCATACCTGAAGCTTGTAATAAAAGAAACATTAAGGCTACATCCAGCAGGTCCTCTGTTACTTCCAAGAGAAACAATGGCTGATATGAATATTCAAGGCTATGACATTCCTCGCAAAACCCTTCTTGTGGTTAACGCATGGTCCATAGGACAAAACCCTAAACACTGGGTTAATCCTGAGGAGTTTAATCCGGATAGGTTTATCGATTGTCCTGTTGATTACAAAGGAAATAGCTTTGAAATGTTACCATTTGGTTCTGGTAGGAGGATATGTCCAGGGATTGCTTTTGGGATTGCAACCTTTGAGTTGGGACTCTTGAACTTGCTTTACTTCTTTGATTGGAAATTGCCTGATGAGAATAAGGATCTGGACATGGAAGAAGCTGGTGGTACCACCATTGTTAAGAAAGTTCCTCTTGAGCTTATCCCAGTTTTTCATCAATGAATGTTATCTCAACTTTATGAATAAGGGGATGTTTGTTTTGTCATTTGTCATCTCCATCCAAATGCATATTTTAAATAGAGTATTTAAGTGGAACATGCAGATGTTACTCGTTTTCATTTCGATTATACATCTAAATGTAACATTTATAAGTTTGTTTTGTGATTTTATATTTTTATTTGGACACGTTTAATTAAAGGAATGACTAAAAAATATTTATATCTTGCTAATATTTTCACTATGATATTAGTGCCCATGATTCTGATCCATGAGACATGCATGATGATAATGTGTTTATAGTAGTTATTCGAGATGTTAGGTTATATCACATATCATTTAGAAAGACCAAATTAGATGTAATATACCTACATTAAAAATTTGGGTCATACTAACTTAATATATATGATCTAAGGATAAATATATTCATGTCAATTAGTTTTAAAATGGAAGTCCATAACTTTAAAAATAGATTTTAATAATTTGCATTGGGGCATAAATTTTTATATATTACTATATGTTTGTAATATTAAAGGTTTTGTTGGTAATATAAGCGAAATTTGAAAAATTTATTTAGGAGGGTGTATTGAAACCAGAATTTTAAAAGATTTTATGGAATTTTTGGAGAGATTTAAAGAGATTTGAATAAATCTTTAGGATATTTACATTGCTTTTAACTTTTTTTTATAAAAATGTAAATGATTTGGTGAATTGAGAAGATTTTGTGTGATTTATGCATGATTTGATGAGATTTGGTTCATTCTCACGTAATTGTACCTAGTATTTTAGTAAATATCTCAAAAGTAATCTATTATGATGAGAATTTAAAGTACTAATGATCTCATACACAAATAAGAACTATGGATCATACATTGTGACACCAGCTCATGTTTTACTCCATGTCAGTTGATTATGACTTTCTAGTCAAATTAGGACTATGGACCATACAAAATTGTTGATCCAAATTACTTCAATAGAGTACTTTAGCACAAATAGATTTAAAAACTTTCTAAAGATAAAAGGGTGTAAGTTTCATTTATTGAGATGATAATGACGATAAGAGTATTGACTACAATAAATTCAAAATTTCGAGTGAGATACTCGGCGGCAAGTACAATGAAGAAAAGATATGCTCGGCAGTCGAGTATACCTGGCCAACAACTTGATCGATAAGCCTAATTCAGACTCTAAATTTCACATCTTAAAATATTTTTCCAATCCACTATATGTAGTGGATATAAGATTATGAACTTTTAACTCAAAACCAATTGATAATAACATTAAAGAGGTCATATCCTATATATACTAGTTAAGAGTCTTTCCATATGTCCCTCGAAATGATGGCTCTTAGGCCATTGATCTTGATATATTCGGGGATGGATCAACAACAACAATTTTGGATTTGGGTTGTCGATAATTAAACTAACTTTAGGTCTGATCAGGTTGGACAGCGTGGATCATTGCTCTAATACCATATTAGATTATTGACTTCCAACTCAAAAGCAATTTACAATAAGTGGAGAGATTCATATCTTATATATACTAGTTAGCATCCCTTTCAACCTCTAATATGGAATAATACTCCGTAATAGGGGGAAGATATAAAATTCTGAAAGAGTCATTAGCTAAATCATCTTAACCACCAAACTGACAAGATCTCGGCCTAGAAACCCTTAAGTTTTTAAAAATGACTAGTTCAATAATACAATATTTTAGATGATATTTAGAAATTCGTGTTTGAATAACTGATGATTTACTACTTAAACTCAAATCACTTAAAATCAATGTTTTAATGCACCCCCTTAATTAATATAATTTTATATTTATGGTATAGAGAGAAACCAAACATTAGTTTTAAAGACTTATCTCTCAACTTGTTTAATTTTTAACATGAATAATAAAACTATGTGAGTAATTCTTTCTAGTTTAAAAGATAAGATTCTTTTGAGACAGAAGCAACTTACTATTCCTTTGAGATGATCAATGGTGAGCTTGAAAGCTTCATTCTCTTCTTGTCTACGTATCATATCTATAATCGAATCAATGTTTTCAGGGCGGTCTTGATTAGTTTTGTCTTCAGGATTCTTCAAGTGATCATCAATGATATGGTTCATCAAAGTATCAAGCTCGAGGATAACTTTGTGAAGTCTCTTATGTTTTCCTGACACAAAGTCCATAAACCTTCCAAAACAGCAGGGAAAAGATCAGAGCTACTTAGAGACGTAGCTTTTTGGATCTCAAACATGAGTTCTTCGAAATCTTCTTTATTGACGTGCTTCCTCATATCCAACCGTTGTCCAAAGGTTGATCTGAATATGATGCTTCCATTTAAACATAAAAGTGTTTGGCTCAAATCCACAGGACTCTTCTTCTCAGCTAACTCTTTCAGTTTCTTGACCATCAAACCATTCTCTTCTTCTCTGATGTACCTAAAAGACCGAACCTTTTTTGTACTGAAAAATTGATGAAAAGACAACTTGCGTAGCTCTCTCCAAGCTTCATTGTATGGCATAAAGGCCATGCATGACTTTACTTTTACGCAAGAATTTCAAAGAGGCGTTTGGTCTTAGGCTTGTACAACACTCTAGGTCATGTACTTTGAGAGCTTCTTCAGCTGCTTCGCTTGATGAGATCACAATCATATCGACAAAACCTAGATGGAGAAGTAAAACTGGTCCATGTTTTCTCGAAAGATCGTGAAGACATCTATGTAACAATATTCCTCGAAACTGGTGTAGATTCCCGATAATCGCGGAAGCTTTGGTGGGCTCGGAGAAAGATTGTAGTTCCATTCTTTATTTTGTGTTGTGTTGTGTTTTTAGTGAAAGAGAAACAAGGGCACAAACGTCTTTACAACTCCGCAACGTAAGTAAAGAGTTCATGCACATATATTGAAACTTTCATGTCAAATATAGTTTGTGAGAATTTCCAAAAACTAATCACAGTCTTTCCTTTTGTTCAAAACACTTCTCTTACGTCTAAATCATGTAACATTTGGGTGATTAAAAGCAACATTATCAATGAGATACTCAAAAATGAGTATCTCACCAATATTTTAATTAAAAATTTGTGTACATAGAAGGAGAGTCAATGAAACCCAATTAAAATATGACACATAGAAAGAGAGTTTCTTAATTTTTTGGATAGTTTCTTAAATAAGAAACTGTTCTAATCCTCTTTCCTCCTTTCTTATTTTTTAATATTATAAAATGTTAAAAAAACCCTCTAAATCTTCCTAATAATGATGGTCTAACAACTCAATTCACGTTACTATGTCGCATAGTTAGGTATATAGTAAAACCTCATATACGAGTCGGCCACCATTTTCCTGGACAATCAGTATATCCAATATTGTTTATCTAATTTGGCGAATTCCCAAAGACGGTTGAATTTGAAGTTTTGATACGAATCTCCTAGAATCGGCACTCTTTACGGATTGGGATG
>OVBA01006437.1:0-17001 GCA_900406435.1 Lepidium aucheri
TAGACTTCTGTTGAAGTCTACTTTAGTAGTAGACTTCTCTTGAAATCTACTCTATACCCTAAACCCTAATCCCTTAAACGCAAATCAAACAATTCTATATAATACACCAAGATCAAAAATAAAAACGTATTTCAAAGATTTAACATTCCTAGTCTACTCAAGCTTTTGCTCTTTNATTTATAAAATCTCAAATTACAAATCCACATGATTACCATCATATCTTGTTAAAACCATAAACCCTAAACTCATAGTTTGTATGTGAACAATATGCTTTGACCTTTGTTGGTTTTATTTCACCAAGTTTTTGTGAAATTTTATTTTTTATACTTCATAATTGTTTATCTTAAAGTTATTTAACCAAAAATTTAATTATTTAATATATTTTTTTTAATTTTAAATTATAAAAATAATTAAGAAGTAGACTTCTCTTGAAGTCTGCATTCCAAGTAGACGTCAAGAGAAGTCTACTTTTTACCCAGAGGGTATATATGTAATTGCACATCTATTTTTTCTGTTTAGTCATGGAGGGCAAAATAATAAATTCACTACCCTGATGGGTTACTTTTGCAATAAAATTAAAAAAGGTTAGTTTTTGTACTTGATTTGAAATTTTGGGTTATATTTGCCATTACCCCTTTATTTTATAAGGTTGTGACTACTCATTTGTAATTTTTTATTGTCTCTTTTCATTATAGATATGCAATATACAGTTATGAATTCTGAAAACATCTTTTCAATCGTATATTTTGAAACCCATTTATATCCTCTGTTGAAGGTTATTTTCACAATTGGTTTCACTGAATCAAGAATTATGTTTTACTAAATGTCGTTATTCTATCTTTATAGTTTCGATGAATTCAAAACTGTGTTATGTTGAATGTTATTACTTTATGCTTTTAAAATTATTTTACAAAAATTATAATTTTCAAATTAGGGAAATATTTGTTATTATCAATTTAGCCATAAAACATTTGGAGTGGTGATATTAATGCAATTCTAATATTTTCTTTTCAAAAAATATATATGTTTATAGTGATTCTGTTTACTTATCAATTATATATTAAAATTTTGATGCTTAACATTTGAAAGAAGTTTATATTGGTTGTATACTGCATTAATATTACTTCAAGATCACAATATATGAAGAATCATCCTTAAGCATTCAATTATTGTATTTTTTCATAGTAACTTCTTATTTATAAATTTTATCTTTTAGTATTAGTTGAATTATTTTTGAAAGTTACAACTTTTCTTTTGTTGGAAATTATAGTTTAAAAGATATCATTTTTTCCATGGTTGTGATTTTTCATTGTAACTTTACATATATGAAAAATTGTCTTCTATTATTATGTCTTTTCATTGTAAGTTCTCTTTCCTAATTTTTTATTTGTTATTTTAAAACTAATATTGAAAAACATATATGTATTATGTATTAAGATGTTAGATAATTAAAGGGATCAAATATTATTAACAATTGATTTTTTGTATTATTTAATGTATGTATATGTAATAGTATAAGTTAGAATCGTAATGAATTTAACTAAAAGCTAATAATATTGGATTTTTTTTAACTAATTTCATTGTCTTTTACATATGTTTTTAAAATAATAATTTTATTTCTAAAAGATGTTTATTAGTTTATATATATATATTGTTTTCAATTTTTTTTAACTGAAAGATGATTCATTTATATAGATAAACCAACGAAGATAGAACATCCGTTGGTGATTAAACCAAAGGCCTCACCCCTTGGTTTCAAAACAAACAAAAGTTCTTCATAGCTAACAACATGATCAACCTAGCTAAACAAAAGTATTACTAAGCAAAGACACAATCTCAATATTAAACTTAGTAGAGTAAACCAAAAGAACTAGGTAGTAGCTAGCTGAACTTTCTTATGCTTATCTTAGAAGGAGTGTGGCGTCTTAGCACGTGGTTCTTCCTCCATGTCTGGATACCTCCTTCTTTTTGTCTCTCTGTTGATCAGAAAAGCCACTTCATCTTGTGCTGAGGTTGTAGCCAGGTCAAGCTCCATGTCCGCGGTGAATCATGTAAAATCTTCATTGTTGAGACGTATGTCTCTGATTGTGATATTGGTTTCATACTGTTGGAAGTCCATCTGAGAGATGACAGCTGAGGAGGTGTCTCGATGTTCCTCTATGCCTTCTTCTTCAAGTAAATAGTCCGCTGGAGAAGGAACATATGAGCACATGCTCGTATCATGAGTCAACTTCTGACAGTTTAAACAGAAATTAGTGATGCCTTCGTAGTGAAAGAATACATGAAGAACTTCATCCTGTTGAAAAGATCAATGCTGATCTTAGCTCTTATGGTTGTGGCTCTCGTGACAGAGTGGTTCTCAACATCAATCTCTATGACCTCTCCAACATCCCTTACAATCAGTCTCGTAGTCATCGGAGATGCGTACTGCAGTGGAAGATCATGGATCTGTATCCAAACAGGTAGTGAACAGAAGTAGAGGCTTGAGTCAATAGGTTCCCATCGCCGGATCAGAATAATCCAGCCATTATATGCTAGAGGCTGTCGATGCAAAATGGAGATGAGATCCGTTTCTGATGAGAATATAAACTGAACATAATTGTGATCAATGATTCTTCTATACACCCTCGTCTCCATGCGCCACGCTCTTGGTAAATCTGTTGCCATAGCCACCAGATCTTGTTCTGCATAGTTCATAGGATGAGCCACCAAGCTTAGCCGACTCATTTCCTCTGTGTTGTAGTACACATAGTACAGTATGAAAACATCGTTATCTCTTCTACCCATATGAAACTGCTCAATTGCTGACCAAAAGTTGTCAACCATCTTATGTTTGTACAATTATGAAGCTTGAAGAGAAGGTGGTGAAGAGTCTCCTGCTTGTTCTGCGTTTTAAATTAGCTTGGTGAAGAAGGTGTCATCATTAGCATAGCACATTTGTCCGCATGAGCCGTATCTCGAAGCATGAGAAATAGTCAGCCAATGCATGTCTTCCATTTGTATCATAGAGCCGCTTGAATCTCCTTGTTGCTCTTAACAAAGATTTTGTTATTGGTGAGAGAAAGTCTGTGATTAAAGGCAATCTGAGGGTGATGCCACATGTTGTAGGCTGAAGTAGGGAGTTTGTTGAGGTTAAAAAGTAGGCAATCATTAGTTTTTGGGGCGTGAGATAGGTTTGTAGATGGTATTAGCGTGTATGGGAGGAGAATGTTTTTAGGGTATCGAGAGCGAGAGTTCTCAAGCAAAATGAAGGTAATCATTAGGAATCCAAAAAGTTGGGCTTTATCATTAGTATTTAATATAACTTAATGATATAGAGAGGCCCATTAATGCTAGATAAAGCATCTTGGATCTGATGCTTGGAGAAGTATAGACACTCACTTACCTTGCTTCAGAGGTAATCTCAAATGTTACCTTGAGACACAGAGTTTAAAGAAGGTTGGTAGGTGGTGTCGAAATTTACTAGAGAGTAGTTGTGGGGTAACCAACCTGGGATGTTGCTACCAAAATAATCTTGAAACCGGTTATCTTTAACCACACTATTGGCTACGAGGTATTGCCAGGAGTCTTTTTGTGTTGGGATAAGACTAAATTTCATACCTGGAACTTGCTCCTTAATTGACTTGATAATCTGAAGCTGGTGTTGAAACTTTGGCCACTTGTGTTGTTGTGTAATACACTCATAAAGCTTCTCATTGTCAATAAAAATGGTAATTGGATAGAATTTCAAGTCAGTAATACTTTGAGCAATTCAAATTAGGCCTTGTAGCTGTACTTGGATTTTGGATCCCGAACTGAGAATGATATGTCTTGCGTGCCAAGTCTTTGAATCTTCCTTTCTCTGGATAATGTAAGCTCCTCCGTGAAGATTTGTCTGCTTGTTGTACTTTATTAGCCACCATGCATGGTATTTACATCCTCTGTCTTCAATTTTGTTCGTTTCCAGAGTCAATTGTCTTGTGATCCTCTTTGTTATTATCCGTATATCCATTAGTTGAAGCCACATTTTTGCTTCCCTAATTTCATCATGTAGGTTATTGATTAAGTTTGGCTGTGATTTCTCCAAAACTATAAGGTTCCTTGTCTTACAGACACACCATAGCACCCATGGAAAACATTGACTGAGCTCTCTTGGAATATTTGACTGAGTGTTTAGCTGAAGTAGGTGAATAAAGTTACCTTCTAAGGAATTATTAGTAAATCCTTTCTCCGGTTCTGGAATGTTTGATAATCTCCATAGCTGTCTAGCTGGGTGGCAGCCAAATAACATATGATGAATTGTTTCTTTGTCTACATTACATATATGGCATGTTGGTGAAGCAGTTATCTTTCTGTGGTGGAGTTGTGACTGAACCGGTAAGGCATCTGACAGAGCTTTCCACATGAGTATTTTAATCTTGGAGGGAGCTTTGTTTTCCAGATTTTGGCTTTGAGTATGGTTTTGTAGTTCAGCTATTCTGGCATTTGTAAGAATCCGTTACTTGTCAAATTGTTCATCAACCAATAACCACTTTTTACTGAGTAATCCACTGATATGTTATATCCCCATATCCATGCATCTGGCTTGTTTAGAACAGGGAAAATCGCAGTAATTCTTGGAATATCTATTGGATGAATCTTGTCCTCTAGTGCTTCCATGTTCCAGCCATTGTGATTCATTAAATCACAGACTTTCAGATCAATGTTTAGTTTTGTTTCTCTGCTGATCAGAGCTCTTGGTGAGAAATCCATTATCCACTTAGTAGTCCACACAAATGTATTCATGCCATCTCCTATTTGCTTAATTTGGCCTTTGACTAGAAGTTCTCTGCCTCTTTGGATATTTTGCTAGCCATAAGAAGGTCTAGTTCCAATGGGAATATCAAGAAAATTATGACTTGGGAAGTAAATGGATTTGTATAGTCTAGCTATCAGAGAGGATGGTCTAGTTAAAATGCGCCATGCTTGTTTGGCCAGAAGTGCCACATTAAATTTCTCAAAGTCCCTTATTCTCAGTCCTCCTTGTGATTTAGTTTGTTGTATCTTCTTCCAAGAGATCCATGGAATTTTTTGCCTATCTGTTTCCTTGTTCCACCAGAATTCTCTGGCAATTTTGGTAAGATGCTTGCATTGTGTTTTGTTAAGCAGGAAGCAGGACATTGCATAAATTGGAAGAGCCATTGCAACTGTCTTTAACATGACTTCTTTGCCTCCTGCAGTGAGGGATTTAGCATACCAGGAAGAGGTTTTTGCTTTCAGTTTACTTGTTATGAATCGTAAAGCGTTTGCTTTTGATCCTGAAAAATGAGTCTAGGAGACCCAAATATCTTTCCATTCCATTTGTAGACGTGATTCCCAAGACTTCTTTGATTCCCTGTTTAGTGGAGTCTGATAGTTTACCAAAAGTTATTGCCGATTTTTCAAAGTTAATCCTTTGTCCTGAAATTTCTGTAAATTCCTATAGGAATTCCTTGAGGACTTAGTTTCTCTGATGTTGGCTTTACAGACAAACAAACTGTCATCCGCATATAACAAATAACTGAGTGTTGGTCCTTCAATGTGGAATTGGATCCTCGTGAGTTTTCCTTGTGAAGTAAGTGACTCAATTTTTCCAAATAAAGCTTTTGTGCAGAGTATATATAAGTATGGGGAGATTGGATCTCCTTGTCTTATACCTCTCTGTGGATGAACCAGACCATGGGCTTGACCATTAATGAGGATGGAGTATGTCACCGAAGTAATACAGCTCATGACCAGTTGGATCCATTTTGGATCAAAACCAAGCTGGCTTAGGGCTCCTCTGATAAAGTTATATTCAAGCTTATCATATGCTTTAGAGATGTCAGTTTTGATAAGCATTTATAATGCTTTCCCTTTCCTGTTGGTGTTGATGTGATGATTCAGCTCATGAGCTATCATTATGCTATCGATGATTAGTTTCCCAGGCGTATGCTCCTTGCGTGGCTGAAATAATCTCTTGTAACATTGGTCGGATTCTCCTAGTTATGATCTTGGAAACTATCTTGTACATAACTGAACACAAACTGATTGGGCGGAAGTCACACATTTGGGTAGCATTGTCTTTTTGTGGAATTATGCTAATATAGGTGTAATTCAATTCTTGAGGTATGGCTCCCCTTTCAAACACTTCCTTGACTTCTTTTGTTATTTGTTGGCCAATGATGTTCCAATATTTCCTAAAGAATGTTCCGTGCATACCATCTGGTCCAAGAGTACTTTCTTGCTTGATGCCAAATGTTGCTTCTTTGATCTCTTCCTCTGTGATTGTTTCCAGTAGTTTTAAGTTCATTTCATTGGTGACTTTAGGCTGTATATAGCTTATCAAGTCACTCATTTGGCCTTGACTCTGCGAGGAAAATATCTCTTTGAAATATTGTGCAGCAATTTCTCCTTTAGAACATTCCAAGTAATGTTTATGACCTTCACTATCTTGAATATAGTTGATTTGATTCCTTTTTCGTCTTTTGTTCACCCAGGTATGAAAAAATTTGGTGTTTGTATCTCCTTCTCTGAGCCACTTTTCTTTTGTTTTTTGTTTCCAAAATTCTTCTTCTAGCTATACTTGTACCAACATTTCAGCTTTCAGTTGTTTGATCATATTGGTGTTTGGGATACGTTTGCTTACCTCTTTCTCCAGTAGATTAGTCAGCTCATCAATGTTCTTGGCAAAAGTAATTTGTTTGTGTTTCTTCCATTGGGAAATGTCCGTTCTGCATTTTCTAATCCTGCCTATCGTATCTAGATTGGAGTTTGCATTCCAGCTTTTGTTGATCAGGCCTTCAAAGTGTCTATGTTTGGTCCATCTATTGTCAAAGAAGAATCTTTTTGAGAAAGTATATACCTCCGCAGCAAAAATCACCAAAACTGGTCTATGATCTGAATCCCATGTATCCATATAAGTCGAGGTAGTTTGTGGAAACAGGCATCTCAAGCTTGAGTTTCCAAATGCTTTATCAAGTCTGATCTGAATCCATTGGCCACCTCTGTTTCCCATCCATGAGTATTTAGGACATTTGCTAGTCACTTCCTCCATGTCACAGTCCATTAGGACTTCTTTAAAAGGTTACATAGACCAGTTCGGTCTAATAAGACCCCCTAGTTTTTCACTGTTTTCTTGTATCTCGTTGAAATCCCCAACCAGCATCCACTCTTATTTTATGTTGCTATTTATGTCCTTTAATTGGTTCCACACTTTCTGTCTTAGTTGTGGCATTGGATGTCCATATATGAAAGATACATATATGAAATGCTTTCCCATTCTTAATTTCGTGTCAATAATGTTGTAATTTTCTTGTAATATAACTAAGTCTTCTGTGTGTTTCCATAACAGGGCCAAGCCCCCACTTAAGCCTTCTGGTTCAATAGTAAAGAGGTTTTTATATTCTAACCATTCTTTCACTTGAGTAATATATGGTTAAGTGTTTTTAGTCTCCATGAGGAATTGGTAATCCGGAAATAAGGATTTCCTTATTTCTTTTAATCTTCGAACTGTCAGGGTACTCCTCAACCCCTGACAGTTCCAGCTCAAGATACTCAAGGCGAATAGGGTGACTTAAGGATAGTCACCATACCTTTTTTTGGTATTCCTATGGTTTGGAGTTGGTAATCTGTTGAGTCATCAGTGATCGTACGTTTCTTTTTGAGATCTCTGACATATGTGTTTAGTTCTTAGTCTGAGTCCTCTTCTTGGGGTTTAGATCCTTGGTTCTCCATAGTCTAGTCCATTTTCTGCGATCTTTTAGGTTGGCTTTTGCTTGTTGTGGATTTGTGTGGATTTGTGTGGATTCTGTGCTACTTCATAGTTATCCTTAACTGAGAGAAGAAGTATTGCCTTTTGAGTAGCATTATTCTGATGAAGACTACTGCCGCTTGTCTCTCTTATTTCCAGTTTCCTTGGGTTGGCTTGTGGTATATGTAGCAACGTATTGTGTTCCTTATTTACATCTTTTCTTGTCTTAGACCCTGCTGGTGCCTGATCATTCTGAGTTGTAAGGTGATAATTTGGTATAGTTGCATCCTTCAACTCTGGTACCTGTTGCGTTTTAAACTCAGCTGATTTGTCTTGAGCTGAGTTGCTTTGTAATATTTTGGAATAGCTTGGTACTGTTTCTTCCTGTTCTGGTGATCGTGGTGGGTAAGTGATCTCTAACCATGGACATTGGCTTCTGTCATGTGTGAGCCTGAAATAGAAGTAACACGACTTTCTTACCCTTTCGAACTTAAGTGGTACCTTTATCACCTTTCCATCTGGGAATCTGAAGGCTCGATTTGGACGGAGTGGAATGTTTAGATCGTACATGATACGGACTCTAGTAAAGGCGTGAAGAAATGTTCTATTTTCATCATAATCCACTTCCATTACCTCTCCATATGTGCTACAGTTAGCTTTGAAAAGGTCCACAGTGCGATGATTAAGGGGAATGTTGAAAATCCGTAACCATATAGGAACCTTAGTGATTGTTTCTTCTTCATGCATGTCCTTCTTAGAGCATACTGCCACTCCCCAATCATCAAAATTCCATAGACCAAAGCGGGTAATCGCTGATAGAGCTTCTTCTGTAAGGAAAACAAATTGAAAGTGGTCGTTGGAAATGACCGCACCAACAATCCTTGCATAAGTTTTCTAGATTCTGGGAAGAGTAAGCATTGCTTTGGCCATATTTTGCTTTTTTGGGTTAAGGAGTCTTCCGACAAGTATCCATCTCTGTTCTTGATCATTAACGTAATTTTTTGCTGGAGGAAGATCCACTGGGTCCTCTTCTATTTGTAACAATTTAAAGGCTTTTTGCAAATTTGATTGCATGTTGGATTGATATTTGAAGTGCCTGATTTATGAGTTTTTCAATAAGAACCACCTTCTGCAGTCGATCTTATTTAGGTTTGAAGTATTAGTAGAAAAACGCTTTGGTTTTGATATTTAGGAGTATAGCAGAGCCTGATCATTACTTAGATTCAACATGCAAAGTGCTGAAGATCAGTTTTGGAGTGATCTTTGTGATTTGGTCGCAGCTTTTTCCGGAGGATGTCTCTCTGTTCCTTATCGGTGATCCCTAAGCCAAAAGTGCAAAGATGAAGTGGAAGCGAGATGATCAGAGAATAATTTTAGGATTTTGTATCCGATTATAACCAACAACCTTAATTGGATCTGGTGGCTGATTGTGACTCTCTTTCTGACTAGAGAGCAGAAGCTCATAAAATATGAACAATGATTTATAATACAATACTTTTGAAAATGTTTTCAAAAAATTTATCCATTTATTATATCTAAAACGGGAAATATTTTTAGAAAATCAACAATGATTGTCTTGTTGTATTTATATAATGTAATATAAGTTAAAATATCATGATATATTTTTTTGTAGATATCAATTACCACGCGGCAACGCGCGATTTTATTTCCTAGTTAGATTAATAATAGTCTTTTAAAATAAAAACAGAATATTATTAACCGTCCAAAATTTCTGACCATTGCCGATGGATTATGTGTTGCTGATGGGTTATGACGAGAACCTATTCTGACATGTTTTGATTAGTAAGCATGCCGATAGGTTTCGACGGGTGTGATTTCCACGATTTTCAGTAAAAAACTTATGATGGCTTTCGACAGTTTATTCTGATGTTTCCAGGAAACGCAGTGTTGAAATATTCTTGATGATTGTATGCAGACAAAAATCATCAGAATAAACCGACTGTTTTCGATTGGAAATATATTTCCGACCAAACCAAATTAATGTCTATTATCATGGGAAAATAGTCGGAATCAGCCTCTTCCAATCATTTTCCGACCGATTTGACCATCAGAATACGCCATGTATTTTTGTAGCACTCGTACTATATTTGAATGTTGACTCCTAAACTGTTAAGATCTTTTCTTCTTTTATTTTTTTACTTACTTAGCCATTATAGACCACTAATTAATATACACTATCAACATAACTTTACCTATATTATTCTTATCATCAAAACGATATCAACTGACTCATGTAATCTCATTCCATTCTAATGACGTTAGATTTGCATTCGAGTGTTACATAGTTATTGCCATAGAAAGGGTATAGATTCCCAAACAGGTTTGATCTAAGATGTAAGTTCTTTTAGCTAAAAAAAAGAGACAAATGGGAACATAGATAAGATTGTGATTTGATAAATCAGACATGTAAATGTAAAAAGTGGGTCCAAACATTTTGTAGTGACGCCTCATGGCCGGCGCACCAAATTCGCTGAGAGACATAACTTAAACATTTTTACTTTAACATGCTCTCACTTCCTTTCACTATATTCTACTTCTCAATTGAGTTCGCTACTTTTATCTATCGACATTAAAAAACCTTCCAGCTATCTTTGTTTTGACCCCAACTCACTCGTTTCATTATTGGTGACATCATCATATTTCTCTATTTTTACCATTTGAAATTTTTTAAAGTGTTTGACATTTATCTTTATCACAATTGTGGAGATTAAAGTTTGAATGTGATAAGACAGCACAAAGATAGACTGTGTTTAGCACGCGTCACCGGATAATTTCTAATTTTATATGAAAAAACTTATTGTTTTTTTTTTTTGGTAGATTCTCAAAAATATTAACCATTTATTTAGAGAGAGATTGAGAAGAGCCTATATGGTACAATTTGATAGTTGAAGTGTACCAATTTGCAAATAACGTAATGACGACTGTCTCCACTTTCCCCCACTTAACTACAAAGCAGCCTCATATTTATAAAAATATTTGATTGGACTAAAGAGGATAAGCTTTGTTTTTTTTTTCTTCCTTCATGCTAAAAACTTGTGTTGTCTGTTGATCTTGACCCATCTTCGTTGTATGCCTCAATGAATGTTCCTCTAGAAGATGTCATTAACCTTAATAATGTTATTATAAGTCAAAAAAGAAAGAAAAAAAAAACAGTGCGTACGGCACATTATCTGATCGCAATTAATCTTTTTGGTTTAAGCAATCAAAATTAAGGTAGTGATCCACTCATAGTTCCGCCACTAATTAGTTTAACTATTTAATTAGTTTTATTAATGTTGTTTGGGGTCTAAACCTATCTTATTAAATTACGTATACCATTTTGCCAGTTCTTTTGCTGTGTTTACAATCGTAACGTGTCGTCCCATCGAATTTAATTAAAGTTTCTAAGTTTCAATTAGTCGATCCATCGACACAATTTATATACTAGTATAAGATAAGGATTTTTAATTAATTAAAGATGATAATAGGTCAAGAGGCAGAAGGTCAAGTCAGGTGCGTGTAACCTAAACCTAGTATTAAGATGCCTTTTTTTGTAACCAGAAGACGTGCAATAATACCGTAACATGTCTCTATCCGTCCGTATTTTATACAATGAACGACTTAAGACTTTTACCTTTTTCAGATATATATTTTAAAAAGTCCAACGTGACCTTTTCTTTAATCATAATCTCCATTATGATGTCAATAACATATCTCTCCTTAAGATATTAGATTTTCTTTTGTTAAATCAAGAATATCACCAATTCAAAACAAAGTATATTGCAAACACTGAATTCTTCCCAATGAGATAAATTCAATATATATATATATACACTTTTTTTTGGTCATCATAATATGCTTCTTTTATATATAATAAAAAGATTAACCGACTATTATTTTTACTATTCAATAATTATTATAGCCAACCACCCGACTTTGGTAACAGTACCAATTACAAATGATATTTCCCTTATTATTATAAAGTAATATATTTTTCTTGAAAAATTATATAGCTTTCTTTTTAACTATCAAAAATAGATTTATATATAGTTCGAAACATTAATGAGATCCGACCATGCATGTAAGAAATTTTAAAAGTTGATTTTTGGGGCATGTAAACCAATAATGTTACTTAGCTTTAGATTCAACTCCTATGATATCTAAAAGAGAGTTTGCAAAAATTATTGCGGAAAAGTGACAGTCTACTTAATAATTTCTTGTTGATATTTAATAGCATCATAACTCCTTGTTTTGTACTTTAAAACTTAATCACTAATTATAGTCGCTAGTGTGAAGCAAGAAGAGGCAGTATATCGAGAGATGCAATTTGACTTGAAGAGGCAGATTATCCAAACCATTACATATCAAACCGCAAAAATATAACATATTAAATCAATATACTATGTTAAATAAAAGGTAAAAACTTTATATATTACAAAAATATCATCGAAGGAGAGCCACATATTAATCTATAATGAGGCCCACGCACGAAGAAGCCAATTGGTAAGCGACAAGAAAATGTAAAAAATAAGTGATCTTGGAGGAAAAAACAAATGGAGACAAGCATTTGTGTTTATTTAATTAAAATTAATTAATCATTGGCACTCTTGAACCTAACTGCTGCGAACTGGCGTCAGCAAATGTCAACTTCAAAACGTTGGAAACTCCATTGGATGATTTTATTATTATTTTATAACAGTATAAGGCTTCAAAATAAATGTTCTAAATGATTAATAATTTTGGGAGAAGTGGATTAGATCCAAAATACTTTTAAACATCCCACCATTACTAGGGTTTAACCTCTATTGCCTCATTGCTATAGAAGTTAAGATATCTTTGCCCACAAATATTAAAAAAAAAAAAATTCAAATAGCTAGAGATTACCATGTTCTTCTCTAACAGTCGATATAGAGATTACCATGTTCTATATTTAATGCTTTTCTATTAATAATTTGTCGAATAATGTATCGAAGTTATAAAATTTGCGCAAGATTAAGTTGTGACCCGTTAGTTGTTGATCATCCAACACGTGAAGCCATCACTAATATTAAATAATATATAGATTAAAAGTTTTTGATTTTAATTAAATCGTATAATACATGACCAAGCTGGATTGGTTCGCAAATCGTGGTCCATACATATTAACATCTTGAATTTTTGAAACAAGAGGCATCCAAAGTATATATGATCTAATAATAATATTAGTTATATTATTTCCTTTACGAGACAAACCAAATTCACTACGGCAAGACCTGAATTATTTTCTAGATAATATAATTATGCTTACGTCAAATCATGCCTCTCTATTTTTAGATCAAGACATATATATATATATTCTATGTTTGCACATATGTACGAACATATCTTAATTTATTATTTATTTTGGATTCCGCAAAAATACATATAAAAAAATGGTCTATTTCGAGCATAAAATGAACCTGTTTGTGGGTAAAAAGACATTTCTATTGTTCTTTAGACACGAGAGTTAATTCTAGATGTCTCTATCTTTTATAATTAATGAGATATGTGGCCGATCCTTTTATGTGGTTTTAAATATGTCCTTTAAGCTGGCAAGAATTCATATCAACCACAAGATAAAATTGGATTTCAATGTAAATTGTATATATGTCGATGGTCCACTTAAATATATTATATGTATATATATTTTTCCCCAGACGTCCGCTTAATCCATTTAACATTAATTATTAATTAAAAAAATAGATGTTTATGAATTTTTACAGTGAACTTACGTAGTAATGTTTTTCTTTTTAGAATTATGTTAAGTTTGTTGAGTTGTTTTCGATCTACTGATTAAAATAATTTACTAACAACTTAAATATCTAAAGTTTTCCGAGTTTTTTACAATCTCATGATTAGGATGAATTAGCTAACGAGTCAAATATCTACAGTTTGATTTTTCTCCTTTACAGTTTGTAGATTAAACATGAATTGTAGAAAATGAGTTTTAGGTTATTGATTGAGCATTATCGATCTAACTGTTGATGAAAAAATAATAGTGTTAAGTTGATTGTATACACGTATATTATTATTATTATATAAAAAACAAATTTGTAAAAAAAATCGTCGGCACGTAACAATCTCAGCACAAACACAAAAATTTATGTGACACTTTTGTATTTAGAACGAAATAAACAAGATACAATTATGTTAAATTAAATTTACTCTGAACCATATTTGGTTCAACATTGACTTATTCTAAACTATTCAAAACTCACATAGTACTACAAACTTATACCTGCTGCAACACTCTCAGTATCACTCACCAAGAACACCTTAAGTTTTAAACCTAAATCTTGAACTCTCATTTTTTCTTCTTTAAAAGTTCAACCATTTCAAGCTGTTGAGCACTCTTTATATAGCCTCAACACTTCTAAGGTTTCCCTTTGATGGAATACTTCCAAAAAACTTGGATCAACCACACTGTCGCACAGCCTTTTAGCTTTCTGTATTCTGGCAAAGCCATCAGAGTTGATCCCTTGCTTTCTTCCTGTTTTGCTACTGTAGGACATATCCGAGTTGAGTCAGCTCTAACTTTCTTACTTCAGCCTTTTCTTATATTTCCACTTTGGTGCAAGGGTCCTTGTTCCTTATTCTGCTTTCAGCCAGCGATTAAGATGTTGCCACATCAACCTCATTTGGACTAAAGACTAAGTCATCTCCGTCATTAATGCCACATCACCAACACTTTATTAATCACGTATTCTTTTAAGATGAACTCATCAGAAACCATAAAATGAGATCAGTTAGCCTAAAAACAAAGTCAGCATTTTAATTCAAATTTTAACAATATCTTTTGAATTTATGAAGTCAATAGACATATATGGAATTACTTAATTCTTAGCAAAACTAGTTTAGTTTTTTTTGAATTTACTACAAAGAATCAATAATTCAATAATAAGCTCTATCCGCTCTCTACATATAGCCATCAGTTTATTCACATCAAAAACAATTCTCAGCATTACAAAAGCTATGGCAAAGCTTAGCTTTCACTTGGTATTCGCTCTTATTGTTGCATCTTGTATGAATATCAATCTTCTTTTGAATTTTTCAATAACAACTTAACATTTTGGCAATGTTTTTTTATAAATTTAATTATAAATATCTTGGATACAGATTCATCTTCGGGATCTGAAGCGATAGCTAGAGAATGGCCACAACCATGTTTTTGTCCTTCGGAAAATCCTTATTGTGATTGTGGCGATAATCTTCATGAAGCACCTACTCCTTCAATCAATGGTCATAATCCTGGGAAATATATCAAACCATTTGACCTCTGCTACGGAAACTCTGGTTGTAACAAAGTATGTTCATCAACATGCAAATACAAAGTCTGCACATACGGTAGAATATGTGATTGCCATTCATGTCATTGCTATATGTGTTGATTCATGCAACTTCATTTACGAAATTATTATTTTTTCTCGAGTTTATATGGTTTTTAACTTTTTATACACATATAATATTATTATTTTTAATTATATTAGTTTTTCAATAACAACTTAACATTTTGGCAATGTTTTTCATGTCGTGTTTTCATTATATTAGTATTCGTAGGACGATAATTTACAGAATTGATTTTTTTTGTCAAAAGTGTTAGAGAGTTCTCTCGTGAGTTTTCTTTAGAATCATCGCCGCTCAACTAACTTCCTTTTCTGTAATAATGAAAACAATGAAATTGACAACTCTGATAGTATGATGTCTTTTCTTTTAGATTTTTGTTATTATTAGAAGCCTTTAATTTTCGTAAATAATAATGATAATTTTTCAAATCTACTAGAACAAGATCATGCAGCATGGGTATTAAAGTGCCTGAAAGATAAAAGTTGAGTAGTTGATTTGGTGCATTGTGTTTAATTAAGAATGATATTATTAGTTCTTGGAATCATAAACAAACGAAGCATAGAACAAATAGTATATGCTCATGTCTAGTTCTTTTTTATGCAGTAAAAGAATTAAAAACAGAATAGTTTTAATCTAATTATAAGTTACGACATATTAAGAATTTATGACTAGTTATTAAGTTTTTTTTTTCTGAGAAAAAACTCATTTGTCATAACAGTTGACAATTGTTAAGAAGGATGGGCAGGAATGATAAATATGCCAAGCATTAGTAGTATCGGATAAAATAAGTTTATTTAAAAGATCAGAAACACTATTAGCCGACCGATAATTAAGTTGATGTGAATGTAAAAACTCAAACCAATAATTAAGTAAAATGATTAAATCCTATAACAAATATTTACGAAACATACATGAATTGATGTACTCATGCTTTGACCTATAAGTTATGACGTTTTTTTCATATTAAATTTTGCTCCATAATCAATACAACGAATGAAAGATAAAATTTCAAAATGATATTATATAATACATATAGTAATTTTTACTTTATATATGGTGAATATATAATTATGTTTCGACCAACTAGTCAACAATAAAAAAATTTCTAATTTATTATTTAGTCAAAGTTAATGAATATTATGTTTAGGACAATAAAATTTAATTAGGCAACAAAATAATTCTCTAGATCTCATCATCATTCTCGCTTTTATATATATATATATATATATATCTATTATAATAAAACTGTAGCGTTGAATTATCCGTTTAATTTATAATAATATAATAGAGATCTAAAATCTATGATTGGTCCATTTGTATTAGATAATTAATTTATCTGAATAAAATTTGTTTAGATAATCTATGACCTGATTTGGTTAAATCTTTATCTTTTTGTATCAATAAATTTAAATTGTTACAATTTGATTGGTTAAACTACATAGATTTAATCAATTCAATAGATTATGATAAGATTCTTAACAGATTTTGCTATTGGTTGAATTAAAGATTATTACTTAATTGTTATGATTTGATTGCCAAAATTACATGAATTTTATTGGTTAAATTAAAGATATTTCTTTAATTGTTACGATTTTATTGGCTAAACTACATGAATTTAATCAATTCAATCGATTTTATTATTAGTTGAAATAGATATTTCATTAATTTGATTCAATATATTTTATTAATTCGATTAGTTCCTTAATTGAATATATTTCGTCAAAATAAATTAGTTGAAGTTGATTAGATTAATTAACAGATTTTATCAATTCAATAGATTTGGTTAAACCATATTATGATTATGATAAAATCTTTAATTAAATATATTTATTTTGTTATTTAAATTATAATAAGAACATTAATCTCTATTATAATAAAATCGTAACGTTGAATTATCCGTATAATTTATA